>NDXB01008587.1:0-95389 GCA_002631895.1 Agapornis roseicollis | reverse complement strand
AGGCTCACAAAGTCCTTGGTCAGGGCAAACATTGCTCAGCAACAACCAAAACCATCAGCCTTAGCATCCTTGTTCCCAGGTTAAGTCAAAACACCAGCTACTAAAGAGAATTAAAGCTGACTGCAACTGCTGAACCCAGGACATTTGTGCAGGAACGTAGGGCAGTATACATTATACTGTATACAGTAAATTATATACATATAATGTCTTGCTGCTCAAAATGTGCATAAATCACTTTCAAGGTATTTTCGAGGACTTTTTTTCTAGTTTAAAATCTAATTTGATAGTCTCTGGTGTAGGCAAAACACGTAGCCTGATGATTACAAGATTTTTAATACCCTGGTACTCACAGTCAAGAAAAATGGGTGTCCCACAAGCTGCATTAGGTGCTGCAATTCACTACAGTTTTGTAGACCATTTCTAGCAAGTTCTTCAGAAATTACCCTGCTTTAAATTAGCACAAGTGTAAAACTAGAATAGCACTGAATAGGATTTTCTGTTGATTTTTTTTTTTTTTAAAGCCATAATAATTTAATTTGGTTTTAAACTGCCCAAAAGAACCCTCTTTTGTTTGACTACTTCTAGCTTTTGGTCAAGGTGTGAGGTGTGTTTCTTCACGAACATACATGTTACCAGAAATTTTATCAATGCAGAGGTCTTCCTTCAACCCATTTCCATTCTCTGAGGAACCTGAAGTGGTACTGTTCCACAGAAAATCCAAGAGCCATTGAAATAATAATGAATTGCATTTCATCTAGTTGTAGCCTTTATTCTCAAAGGGAAACCACAGCCTGTCATGCATTGCACTGTTCAGGGAGATGTTATTCTTTGCTCACTTTCCACTGTTTTGGGTTTGGGTTTCTTTTTTGTGTGTGTGAGAAAGAGATTAGACTTCATGGAGATGAATGTTTTTCTTTGTTGGCCATAAATCAGTGTTGTTGGAAGTTTTGCTGGGAAATTGCCAAGGATTATACTATTTGTTGAGATATAAAAATCTCATCAGTATTTTCCAGGCACTCAACACTCAGGACAGAATTGCCTGAAGCATTTCCTTAAGCAGGCATAAAAGAGAAGGGACAGGGGCTGGAAAAAGAAGGGAAGAAGGAGTTGAGAAGCTTTGTACGTGAAGGTTAGAAAGGATCATATGTTTTGGAGAGCTGTGGAAGGCCTTCCCTGGGCATTCAATCTGCCTGGATTTAGTCTTCCTAGGAAGATTCACTATAAGATTCACGTATGCTCCTGTGGCATCAATCCTACTTAGGTCTCCAGAGGGCTGATGAAGAGCATCTTGACCTTTCTTTCGATTGAAACTCATAACATAACCAGCTGAAAACAACATAACCAGCTGAAAGCATTGATGTAGTTATTCCAAGGGTCAGTTAGGAATGAAGAGGAAATAGAAGAGCAGCAAGAGAAGCTGTGCATATAGCCTTAGCCATTGCTTCAAGATAAGGATTTATGGAGATTTGGACTTAGTAAGTAAGGATAGATCAGAACTAATAATTTTATTTTCCTCAGTATTCGAAGTCAGAATTTCCATGTTTGCAAGGGAAATCTTCAGCACTGATAACATCAAAATCTCGGCAGTGATAACATTGTTCAGTTTTATTTCCTGAAGCAGCAAATTGTCCTGAGGTTGAGGGGTTTTAGTGTAGCAATTTATTTTTGAGCCTCACTTCCCTCTTCAGACAGAACACATGTGATGCATAAATAAGCCACTGAATTGGTATCTTCAGTAATGTATGTAAGCTGGAGGTAATCTGGGTGTACAGGTTTCTGCTGCGTATACTTTAACTGGTTTTTTTTGCTGTTATTGTCTGTGGTTTTGACTGTTGAAAAAAGCAAGGTCAAATGTTCATTGTTGAAAGATTTTAACCCAGTCCCAGATGGTGATAATTTAACTCAGCCACACAAATTACTCAGTTAACAGCAGGAGTGGAGTTACTAGGAGTATCATTAAAAATTAGACATTTAGCATATTGCAGTATTTATTCTCAGGCAAAAAACTTTGTTAATTTAAATTGCAGATCTAGTCAATGTAATCTTTATTCAAATTACATGACCGTGTCATTAAACCAGTTTTCAAAATGAAATGGCCAACTGACAGTCATATGTACATAGTTAATGATGGTGCCAATATGTGGAAATGATTAAATATGCTTAGTGAGAGCTTTGAAACTTAACCCAGAAGATAGAATTTTTCAAAAGGTACCTGACTAATAATACATTTTGCATATCAAAGGTAGGTTTTCATAGTGCTGCTGGCATCTCACACTGGACCTACTCATGCAGCCTTTGGCCCAGTGCAAAAGTTTCTTACTTGTAATTCCCTTCATCTAGTTTCTGCATTATGACATCTATGATAAGTTTCTCTACATGTTCTTTTGGTAGTTACTTCTTTTAAGTAGTGCTGCTTATATATCACAGCTGTATGTGGCATCAAGCTCTAAAAGTAGTTATTTATAAAGAAACTGATTTTGGTGATTTGGAAGTGGTAGTCTTTTCATGAATGGCAAAGACATGGAAAATCTTAGGCTAGTCTTAGATGGAACACTGTTGAGACACAACAATTAGAAATTTCAGATACTCCCAAACATGTTGTTTGTGAATAATAATAATGCACTTTCTTGGGGGAGAGAAGTTGCCCTCAAATTCTGAAAGAAACTGAATATTTGAAATCATATCATGCTTTCTGGGGGTCAGGAAATGTTAAAATTAGTCAAATAATGAGGCCTGATTGAACACTTCATTTTGAGGAAAAAGTCATTCTCTGTTTATTATTTCCTTTATTTAAATCTGTGATTGCCTTTATTAGAATGAGAGCTACCTACTGGTTTGGTATCTCTCTTCCCTCTTTCTTTTCTTATAGCATTGACTGTAGCTTTTTTGCTGCAATATTTGGTGAGGCTTAGAGCTGTGGGAGATGAGTGAAAATGATCTGGGAATTAAAGGCTGAGGATGAATCCCAGAAAGAGCTGTGTGCACGGTGCACTTGATAACAGTGTTAGCCAGATTCAAACTGTAAAAAGGCTGTTTGATAATGGGAGGAGGAAGCCTGAAGGAGAATTAGAGAAGATTATTCAGTGCTGTGAGGCATCAATACTTTTAAGACTATATCTTCACTACAATTAACATAGACTATATTACTCTTTGTCCCTGCCCTGTCTACTGACTCTGACAGCTTGAGAGCTGTGGTGAATTTAGAGAGAGCTCTAACTTTGGAAGCTCATTTCACTAAGAGTTTACACCTTGAAGGCAATCCTGTGACCAATTCCTCATTTCCCAGAGGGACAGGGATTTATTCATTTTTTTTTCCCTCCAAAATCAGTAGGAGAGATAGTTTGTACTATTCATTTTGTTGAAATATTCGGAATTCTGGCCTCTGCACTCAGCAGTACAGTGATTCATGTAGTGTACTGCAAATTGGAGATGCATAGTGATTTTGATGTGGCTGGTAGCATGACTGATCATGGTAAAGCTTCGCTGACTCAGATGCCCTTTGTCCCAGCTACCTCCACAAAGAATTGTATCTAAAAATAGAGACATCATTGACAGATGGAGAAGTACTTTGGGGTATTTTGGAATTTGTGACTGCAACTTGGCAAAGTATCTAAGCAAGAGGCTTAATTTTAAGACTGCTTGCATCTATCCTTATTTGGCAGAAGACTTCAGCCATCTAAGTTGTAAGGAAGTGGCTTCATTTAGACTTCTGAATGTGCATTGCATATGCCCTTTATCAAATTAAATTTAATTTTGAATTAATTTCTGATGGGGGAGTGAAGAGATCTGGGGAAAGACTGAAATGAAAAACAGTACATATTGTCCAAAGGATTGCACAAATTTCAGGTCCTAATATGTGAAATTAAGAAGGAAATGAAAATGGTAGGGAGAGGGCAGAAGCATCTGAAGGATGTATGTTAAAAGGACCCAAGAGAAAAGAAGGGATAGGCTTAGAGAACCAACTGGGGACTAACATGAATGTTGCTCTGGCATTAGTAATGTTCTAGGAGTTGCTTGATTACAGTTTTTCCTCATTAACATTATAGGTTAACCTGAAACTGCAGAAGGTTTTGGCTAGTTTCTCCAAAAGGCTGAAGAAGGGCTTTATAAATGGACAGATTAGATACAAGAGTTAGGTGGGGAGATGTATACTACATCGAAGAATACAGGTGTGTGCAAGCTGTCTAAAATGGTATTTTGGAATAATGTTATGAAAAGGATATTGCATAATTAGGAAGTGTTGGAGAAAAAAAAGAACCAAGGGGTAGGAATGCAAAAGGAATTGCAGTAGTTTGCAAACAGTTAAAAGTAGAAAGTTTGCAGTGTTCATTTGTGTGGTTTTCTAGTGATTAACTCCCATACCCTATTTCTGTGTCTTTTCTTGCAAATGAGACACATGCTTTTTATTTGGGATAGCTCTGGTTATTACCAATTCCTGGACATCGCTGATGCTAATCAAAACATAGTGTGGGCCACTGATCAATTAAACAGTAATTGCTCATTTTGAAAGACTTAATGTGGTAGGTAATAATGTGACGGGGAGTCAAGTTGGGAAAATAATGAGCCTTATAACCTTTGTGATTATTAAGTGACTTGCTCAAACATTTCATTTCTCCAGAATTACATTTTTCACAATAAATAAATAAAAAACCTGTTTTTCTTGTGTTAAGATCCATCGCTCACAGGGATGATTAAGTTGAACTGTACTGCTTGGAGCATTTGGAAGTGGGCAGTCTGTTGTCCTCTACTGTTCTAGCAAGGAGTTGGTTTTAGCCTTAAACAAGGAGCATTTCAATAATATCAGTGAAGTTTAGGTATCTATCATTGTTTTCAAAACTAGGTAAATTTTTTAGAACACTAAGCATTGCTATTAATAGCAGAAATGACTTCAATGTTTTGTGACCCTTCTCTGTTATTACAGTACTGGATACCAGTGTATTTACTATTCACCTGAAAACACAGCCAAGGCAAAAGAAGTTCTCAGCAACATCAATCATCTACAACCTCTCATATCAAGCCATGCAGACCTGCTGCTTAATTCTGCAAGCCAGCATTCTCCAGACAGCTTGAAGAATTCTTTAAAGATGCTTTCAGAAAAAGTAAGATTCAAATCTTTGCTGCAATGGAAAATGGAATAACCAACTCTCTAACTACTGGGTTTTTTTTTTTCCTGCATAAATTGACTTTCACAGCATCAGCAAATGTTAAATAAGCTCTGCTAAAATAAGCTTCAGGATGTTGCTGTTAGAAAAAGAATATTATTTAGCATTTTCTGTGTGGAAAATTAATGAAATCTATAAAGGTTGTTTTTATTTGAAAGTATAATTAATTTCATGTGTGTCTGTTATCCTCTAGTGGCCACACACTGGGGTTTATAAAAAAATAGATTATTGTAAATAATTTTGCAGCATGATAAATGGTTATATTATTTCTCTTTCTTTCATACTTCAAATTTGAGCTTGTGGGAAGTAGCTCAAGCCAGGTTTGAGATAATGTTTAGAATTATACCATGATCAGAAATGGTGATACAATCTGGAAGAAGAAGCTAGCACCAGGAGGTCTCAAATTTTAATTCTCTTTCTTGTATTATATTCCACTGTAGCTGTAGGCTTTTCCTCATGTTAGCTTCTTTAGCTCTAAATTAAGGAAGATAGTATTTTCCACCTGTCTCACAGAGTGATACTGGAGATTAGCTGAAGTCTGAAGTACTTTTAAGCATATGTTATCTTACAAAAATATTAAGCACTATACCTCTGACCAGAGGGGTTGGAAAAAAGTTTCCCATCGCTTCATGGGCCATACCTTCTGTAATGTGATCTCAATATGGCTTAATAACACTATCAATAATCATTTCAATATATCTTCAGCTATTGGGAAGTAGCAACCCCTGTGGTCTGTTGAGCACTATTATCCCAGCAGTATGTCTTTCAATGGGAGAGTTTCAAATCTGAATATTGAACTCAGTCACATACTGTGAAGGCATTGCACTGGAGCCATGGGGAGGATAAACGTTGCTCTTGGTTACAGATGTGTAAATCCACAGTAACTCTGAGAATATTGGAGTCACTGAATGTCAAGAACAATGTAGGAAAGTAGAATTCGGCCTGTAGATTAAGTAAGAGTGGGGGGTGGGTGTTCTGGTAGTTATAGCATACTTCCATGTCATGCCAAAGGAGGCCATTCTTAGCTGCATGTAGAAAAAGTGGAGCCACTCTGTTAACGCTTAGTTCGAGGAAATATGCATGCAAAAGTGAAGCAAATCAAACAAAATGTTTGTTCTGAAGATCCAAGACCCAGTTGCTAAGGAATTTGTTTGTGGCTATAGCCACTGGCTTTGCCCTTCCCACCTTTGCCTGCCTGGGCTGGAGGACTGAATGATTTCAGAGTGGCTGCAGGCAGCTGTGATACTGACTGATTATTTGAGCCATGGCCTGTTGGAGAGTCTGGCCACAGAAAAGGGCCAAAAAGGACAATCCATTGAGTTTGGAGAAGTCACAGTTATTTTAAATATATCTTTTGTCATTTAGTTATATATGTCCATATCAACTATTCAGGACCAGGATTAAATTGCTGGTTAGTACTGGAGCACAGGTTCCCAGATGTGGAAGCAGGAGTCTAACCTGACATAGTTCACCTACAGCCCATAGTTTCTGTCTATCCTCCACCTTTTGCTTGGAGGAGATGAATCCAGTTGTCTGAACAACTGCTGCATGAATGACTGAATACCTGCTTCCCTGGCTATTCCCAAATTTACTCTGAGGAGAAGACAGATAGGGTGGGACCCTTGCTGAGGAAACTAGTGTAGAGGCACAGCTGCCTGTAAAAAAAGAAAGGAGGTCTTTCATTTGGAAAAGAAAGACGAAGAAACAGCTTCAGAGAAAGCCAATAGTAAGTTTCAAAAACCCAGACTGAGGAAAACCACACAGTGCTGCAGTTGAGTCCCTCATAGCTAATACAAAGCATCATCTTAATATTCTAAAATAGCCTGTCTATATAATCTGGTCCAGTATGGGAGAATTAAGACTTATAACGTGTCCTTGCTTATATTTGAGATAGGTTGGTATGCTCTTCTGAATAGAATTATGTGAAGCCAACCTATATTTGTATGCATATGAGGCACTTCTGCTCTCCCACCTTTTGTATACTATTTTATATGTAAAATAGAAATGTTCTTGTACATTTTAACTTGCTAGAAATTTAGAAATGAAACTGCTATTTGAGGAAATTATAAAAATGATTTTTCTGGTGATTAAATTTCTCAAATACATTAAGAAGGATAAAACTTTAAGATAACATTAAGCTTGATATAAAGAATAATACTTTCTAAAAACATTAGTTAGCAGAGAGTATATCTGAGCTATTAGTAAGGTGAATTGCAGTTAAGCATTTATGCTAGAAATTGAAGGACTGGGTGCATGGCTTGGAAGTGGAAAATCAAATAATTCCACTGCTGCTTCTTAAATTGAGCTTATTTTCTCTTAGTAAGCATGGTTTTACCTCTCTGTGTATGATTTGCAATTTGCTGTGGTGTTTTCTGAGACTAACCTTTTATCAATGTTTTCTGTTAATTGATTAAGAAAGCCTTTAGCTGTTGACAAAAGCATTTGCAGCTTGCAGAAGGCTTGATAAGTTCATTTGCCAGCTATGACTATCTTTGTTTGCAGAAATATTCTTTGGTTGAGTATCTAAAAAAAATTGCAAAGTTTTAATTTCTTTGTATAGACTTGTTTTGTGATTGCAATGCAATTTTATAAATAGTGATGTTCTGCAAATGTAGCAATACTGAGCTGTAAGAAAATGCAGCTGAAATGTAGATTGTTGTTAAACCAATGGAATCACAGAATGGAATTTAATTACAGAAGCATTTTAGTCACTATATAGAAAAATGGAAGTTTGCTTCCATGCCAGTTTGCTTCTTAAAATGAACTTTCCCTATAAAATATTTACATTCATTTAAATTGCTTAGACTTTTCAGGTATATATTGCAGTCATAGTTGGCATTCCTTACTTCAAATTGTCCAATACATAAAATTTCTGAAATGTAAAGCTCTTTTTGAGTCTGCCATGCTTGATGTAGAGACATGAAATGATCTCAAGCAGACTTTGAGTGGAAAGGGAGGTGTAAAACCCCAGTAAAGCCATGACGTTGTCATTTCTAAGGACAGACAAGCAAAGTAGAATCATAGAATAGTTAGGGTTGGAAAGGACCTTAAGATCATCTAGTTCCAACCANTTCTAAGGACAGACAAGCAAAGTAGAATCATAGAATAGTTAGGGTTGGAAAGGACCTTAAGATCATCTAGTTCCAACCACCCTGCCGTAAGCAGGGACACCTCACACTAAACCATGTCACCCAATGCTTCATCCAACCTGGCCTTGAACCCTGCCAGGGATGGAGCACTCACAACCTCCCTGGGCAACCCATTCCAGCATCTCACCACCCTAACAGGAAAGAATTTCTTCCTTATATCAAATAGTTTAGACTCTCCTGGTACAATGCTGTAGAAGAGTCTTGAAGATAAGCTCTGCTGTTACCATGCAACTCCACCAAGTCTCACTTTGCTGCTTCTTTATAGAGGGTTGGTAGGGATTTCTAGCAGTATTCCCCAGAGACTGTGAATTCTCTGAGCATGCACCATTAGGAGGTTGGAAATGTAGAAGCTTTTCAAGCAGGTACCTAACCCAGCAGCCAGAGCTTTAAGAAAACCATCAATTATTTAGAGCATTGTGGTCTAAATGTCAGTGAACTTTTGAGGGGGTATAGAGGCAGGAAAGTAAGAAAAGTTAAGGATTAGAGGCATACAAAAGGGCAGCCAGTACTAATAAAAAAAGCATGCCTGGCAGAACGGTGGCAACAGCAAATGCTTTTAAATGGAGAGGGTCTAGAGATGCTAAAGGCTAAACTGGAGAAAGCATTTTCCTTTTCTTGTTGGGGTGGAAAGGAGATAAATACTGCAGAGAGGTTGAAGGTTTTTAAAAGTACAGTGAACTTTCAGCTGTCACAGTCAACAAAAGGGATTTAGAAAAATGATGCAGTGATTGAATAACATCTTCAGAGAGCTTAGAAAAATTACTTCAAGGTTTCCTGTCTTTAAGAATAATTAAACTAAAGCTAGAAATCAGGTGTTTTCACCTGCCCCAATATGTGGGTTGATACCAACAGGTACCAAAATTTCTCTCTGGAAGCACTGCTTTAGCAGGTGTTGCAGTCTCAGCAGTGTAGAGTGGTGTGGTTTTATTCAATTTGTTAATTACATTTTATGTGACATTTATTCAGAAATGATTGAGCCATGGCTGGTTACCCTTGGAACTGATCCTTATAGAGGTTCATCCTTGCAGGCAAATTCTTGAACTCAAATAGAATAGGATTGTGTGCAAAGATATCATCTCTATGACAGATACTGTACTTTTATCTTAATCCTTAGAACAGTAGGATTGTAGAATGCAATGATATCCCTATACCCCTTGAATCATTCCTCGTTGTATCTCTACTTTGTTTTCTACCTCTCAGGCCTGCCTGAAACCAATATCTGCTCTGCCTAAGGGTAATTCAGTCCTATAATAGTTATGTTGCAGTATTGCCTTCCTTGGTCTATCTAACCTCTTCATTCCTACATATTTTTTTTTTTTCCAGACAGAGTTATTTGTGCATGCATTTAAGGATCAGCTGGTCAGAAGTGCTCTCTTGGCACTATACACAGCTCGGCCTGGCTGTGTCCTCAAGAAACCAGCTATGCCTAGAAACAGTACAGAAGAGGGGGGTGATTTACAGCATCAGGATCATCCTTCTCAGATTAAAAGACAAGACTCTATACCCCATCATTCTGAATATGATGAAGAGGAGTGGGTAAGTAATCATAAACTCTTAGCTGCTATTCAATCCTAAGACCCTACAAATCAGCATAAACAGATACAAGCTCTAAATGTCCTTGTCACATACTCTTGGGAGGGGGAGAGGAAAGGGGTGCAAAACTGTGAAAAACTATTTTTCAGATACAGTACAGATTTAAGAATAACTCGAAAGAATTTCCCCAAAAAGAGTGTGCCTCTGTGTTGCTCCTTGGCTGTGCATGTAATAGCCAGAATATCTCTTTGCATAGACAGGGAAATAGTCTTTGGTCCTTCTGAAGTTCTTTTTGCTAGTTAGGCAGATTTAAGGACACTAGAGTAGCATACATTATTATGAAGGAAAATTATTTTCTTTTTTTTCAAAGGCTGAATATAAACAGTTTCAATACATATTTATTAATTCTTAGCAAAAAAAGAGCTGTTTTCTGTTAGACCCTGTTCTTAGAGGATGTCTGAGATTACATTGAAAATTACACATAGCTTTTAGATTTTAACATTCTTAGCATATCTTCCAAAGATTTTTATTAGTTATATGGCTGAGATTTTGTAAATTAATTGTTTTGGTGGATGTGTTCGTAATGGATCTGCTGCTTTGGTACATGTGCCCTGAACTCAAGCTATTTTTATTCAGTTCAGGCTCATACTTTCAGTTCATTACTGTGTTCTCATGAATGTAAAGGATGCCAGCATATTAATTGCTGTTGTAAATTATTAATAACTTGCATGAGCTACAGAACGTGCACCTGAACTGTGATTTTTATCCATACCACAAGTAAGGGAAGAAGAATAACTTTCTTTTAGAGAAAGGCAGTTATCTCCAACCCCATGCATTAAGTAGTCATGAGAGTTAAACAATAAATAACTTATTATTTGTCTGCTGGTTTTAGAGCCTTGAATTAACTTTTTTGTGTTTTCTCAACAACCCGATGGCCCAGAATGGTGGTTCTTTCCTTGAAATGAAACCCAAACTGTTTGTTTTCAGCTGTTGAAACATTCAGATAAATATCACAACAAATTTGATAAAAGGGAGAAATTTTACATTGGAAAAGTAGCATTTTTGTGCAAGCTGTATTTTAGTTTAGTACTGTCATTTAGCTTCTCTGCAGAGACACTAGCTTTGCTGTATTTCATTATTGATTTTTGATCTTTTACTGCCAGGTGCTTGGTTCTCTTAAAACATATAAGCACAATAGTTCACAGCTTATCTATTTTTTTCTGCTGAATTAGTGAGATTACCTGCTCGATTAAAGCATATCCTGAAGTATTTTCTGAGTTAAACTGAGTCAGTTTTATTGTCATCAAACTTAAGACAGTATGAATATTAGAGAAATTTTGGTTTTTTTCTAAATTTGATTGATTAGACTTCCATTATTTTTCAGTTCTTTCTTTCAATTTAGGTAATGAATAATGGTAGTTGTAATGATCAAATTGTTATTAACATGATTAAAAGAGAAAGAATAAATGCATATGAAGTATGAAAAATGCTTAATGTACTCTGAAAATCAACTATAAAGAGAAAAATTTTGAGATACATTGCCTTGTATACATGGTACAGTGTCCTTATTTCTTGTTTTGTTTTTCCCCACTGTATTGTTAAGTTCTAGACCTGCATTTTACAGCTGGATTTTCAATCTTAGTTTTGCCTGAAATCTAAACCAGTGGCGTCAAGCAATCCTTTAAGCTAACCCTTTTCCATCCACTTCCAATGACTGCATTACCTTACAAACCATCACAAAAATGAATTCAAGGCAGTGGGTGAGGTCTACCCCCTTCCCTCGCATCCAAATTTATTTGTAAGGAATAGCTCTTGATTTCTTAGCTGTGCAGGATGCCATTTCACTGAGTGACTAGTGTTTTCCAAAAAGCCTCCTTCTGGGTAGCAAGACTGTGTTGTACCTCTCTTCTTTGATGCCAAATGCATCATCCCATAGTAACTGACAGTGGTATGGATTGTGCACTGCACATAAGCAATAGTAAAGCTTTACTGTTGAAGGAAAAATATTTCAGATTGCCTCTGGGTAGATATTCTCTGCTCCTCTTGCCAGCTGCTTCTACTGTCCTAGAACTTCCCTGCAGGAAAGAACAAAGCATGTTGTCATGTATAATACAAGAAAAGGTAGGCATGTTGCATTTGGAGTTTTTTCTGCTTTACATTTATGACTACTTAACATAGTTGAAGCTACAAAGAACAGATAAAATGGTGTTTCCAATAAGTTATGTTCAACTACTGACATGGTACTCAGACACAGGTCTGACATACTGACCTGTGTACTATTCTATTCCTTTCCAAAGCACTGCTGCATCACAAGAGGGATTTAATCATGCACATTAGATATTTGCGTTATACAGGTTCATTTTTAAATGTCTTAAGAAAAGTGACCAGCTTTCTGTGATGACAAGGCCTGGCTTTTCGTGGGCATCATTCTGAGTATGCATGTGTGCTGGCAGTGCCACAGTAGGGGCAACAAGAGAAGTGCATCTGTGGCCATTTCTAACTAGCAACATCCACCCACATGTGCTGGGACTCAAAAATGGCTTCTAAAATTTGAAAGAAGTAAAAGATGTCAGTGTGTCGTTGCCTTGTCCCAGCGGGGTCAAGCCCTTTCCACCTTCCCTGTCGTTGGCTTGACTTCTGATCTTGAAGCAGTAAGGAGAAGGAGCAAGAAACCTTGTTCCTCTTCTTCTTTCACACCACAGTAGTAAACTTACCATCCAATTAGATTCACAACAACTGGTGGGGAGACTAGTGTCAGGGAAGAAGCATCCTTACTTGGGAATCTAGGGTCAGTGTAGTTCAGTGTTCAGAAATAAGACTTATTTTCTTCTAATCACTCACATCACACAGAGGGCTTACAAGAACGTTTATTTGAGAGGCTGTGGATGTCATTTTGTGCTTTAACCTGGCACATGCTGCAGAATGGTGGCCTGTAAGGTAGCTCTTAGGCAGATTGAAAATATACCACTTACAAAGGTGAAAAATGGGTGTAAAATTTGCTTGGATACAGGAAAACATTATGGGAGTAGTACGGGATGACAAAGAATGTTAAATGGATGGATTTCTGATCGCAGAGACTAATAGGGTGTCACTTGATTTTCACTGGTTGGAAATTGAATTTTTAATTGAGAGTTGTTCTTACCAAACTACAAAATTTCAGCAGTATTCTTGGCAAAATGTGGCTGTCTTTGGTGAAAACAGAATAATGTCACAATAAACAGTAGACACATCTACTTTTTCTGTCTGCCTATAGTGATATCTTCTAATCCCAGAAACCTCCAATGTGGAGAAAAAGGACTGCGGGACAGGCTCTTGCTTCATCTCACATGCCCATATTTAAAACAGCCAGATATTTAAGGTCCTTTCCAACCCTAACTATTCTATGACTCTATTTGATAATAAGGGTGAGCTTTCTGTCAACAGGTGTTTATGAATTTTGTTTCTAAACCCTCAGGGGATGTTTATGTGAATGTTGTATAGACATCCTTTCAAAGTTGGCTTAATAGGTGGCTTGAAAAGAGAAAAGTGTTCTTTCCAAAATGAAACAAGGGCTCCTATTCATGTTACTTATGCAATAACTCCAGATGCTCGTTAAGCATCACTCTTTGTGTTGGGATTAAACTCCCCTAGCAGACAGATGAAAGGGAAATTACGTTGCTGCAGCAACACTGAGCAACTGTGTTTCTGTACAGATTCAGCAAATACAGTTCAACAGTCTGCAGGCCCATGTCATGTCCCTCAGGATAGGATACCTGTTTGCCTTGGGGTGTGTCCTCAGTTGGAGAGAACAGGGAGAGATCATATTCCCGTGGTCAGGATAATGGCCTGAGAGGTGTGGCCTGTAGTTAAAAAGAAATCTTAGTTTGAATTTTTGCTCAGTTCTAACTGTGCCTTCACCAAACTTCCGGGCTATGGAACTATGGTATTTCTCAGGTTTAAGTTTTCTTTAACCTTCTCTTTTACTGTCTTCTCAACCCCCAAGTTTTTTGCCTCAAGGGCTACATATGCACAATGCTTGTGGCTATTATAAAGAAGAAATAAAAGCAGTGACATTATCTTCCCATTTTTCAACCTTCAAGCAAACTCTGGTTACTCTGCATTAGTTTCAGAATGACTCAGCGCTAAAACATGCATATGGGTTTCTTTTTCTGTGGGTTTATGTTCTGGGTTTACTCTGACTGCTAGCATTGTGTACAGCCTCATTACTGTACTGTACTGTTTCCTTATTCAGCTCCATATAAGTGGGTACAATAGCTTCAAATTCTGCAGCATCCAGCACCTGAAGGACCCTTCCTGTATCTGTGTTTCATAACAGCTTTGTCTTTCACTTCATATTACGTCTCTTGTTCTCTGTTGTACAGAATTCATTCTATCATTCTGTTACATCTGTAATTCTCATATTTATTATAAACTCAGTTAAGCATGATGGTTGCAGTTTGTGTGAGAGATGAAGAACAAAATTGAAATTGTGTTACCTAATAAACTTGTCATGAAAGCAAGTTTCTAATTCTAGGCCTTTAATTTTACATTTGCTTTAACAGAGTAACTGATGTGATAAAATAGAGGGTATGTTAAATTATCAAAAAGAGGTTGTTAAGTACTATGGCAAAAAAACGGGCAGTTGCACAGGAGGTTTCATTTGTCAAGGCTTTGTATGTCTGCTCTCTTACTTTGTTATTTCAAATAGACAAACTGCTCAGTTTGTTGTAATTGGACATGAAACCTTGCATGCATTTTAGTGTAGACTTTGAAGTATGTGTGTTTTACAGTGTCTAAAAACCACAGTTTCAGTTCATTTATACAGCAAGAAAAAACAAACAAAAACAAAAACCAAAACAAAAAACCAACGAACAAACAAACAAACAAAAAAACCCCACCAAAAATAAAAAATAATAATAAAGAAAAAAAAACCTGAAAGGCTAAATAATGAAAAAATAGTAATATGCTGACACCTAATACTGCCAATAATACTTACTGTAATTTGCACATCTCCAAGGTGTTAGTAAGAAGTTAGTATTGCCTCTTCTTTTAATTCTTCAGTAATGTGCAGTGATAATTATGCTTTTTCAGGACAGGGTATGGGCCAATGTGGGAAAGAGTTTAAACTGTGTTATTGCCATGGTGGACAGATTACTTGAAAAAGACAACGTCAGCAACACTAAAGAGGGTGAAAATGATCCTTCAGCAGCAGATTGCAAGGTGTTTCATACAGGTGGTAAGCAAGCTTTTGTTTTTTTTAATCACTGACTACAGTAAATAAACATGGAAAAAGGCACAGAAAAGCAATACAGAGAAGGGTCAGTAGTATCTTTGATGAGAGTGCCAATAGCAAGGTTTGCACAGTTGTAGCCGTGAAGGATGGAAGGCTATTTATCAAGTTATAGCTCCTTTGTGTGCTCAAACTTCTCGCTGTGCTCTGTTTTTTTTGTGTGTGTGTGCTACGATGAAAACCTGTTGAAGCAACAATGTTTTCCTTTGATGTAGTTTAATTTATTTCAGGTTTTATTTGAATATGCCATTTTAAGAAAAAAAACTGGAGTGTGTCTTACAAGGAAGGTGACCCTTCTGTTTGTGTCGTTCTCCTGTAAACCTTTCTACTTCTCTGAAGTGTTATACTGATTTTTGTTTTCTGATTTGAGAAAATTCATTTTTCCTTGAATGCAGGTGTCGGTGTGTGTCAATACTGAGGGCTAAGTAAAGTGATTCCATGAGATGTGAAGAAAACTTTATTCAGAACAGGGCCTTGTCACCAAATCTTCTGATTTCTCCTATGGCTACATTCCATATTGCTTTCTCTAAGCGCAGATTAGGTCTGATTCTGAAGTCCAGCAAGACTTTGTGATGTGCAATTGTGTTGGAACAAATGAAACAGCTCCGCAGTGATACTGGTGGGAGTCCAACTCTTCAGTTTAAAAAAAAAAGCAACCAAACAAAAGAACTCCATAGAACAAAAATACCACAACTATTTTATTTTATGGAGCTTCAGATTTCCCTCTACCTCCCCAGTCTGAAAAAAGTAATGACTTGGTATAATTCTTTCTGGATGCTTTTTGACACGCTTAGCAAAGTGAATGTGTACAGATTTTCCGTTAAGTCTCCTCAACCCTGAACATGTTCTTTGTTGTTCTGTATAATCCATAAAATGTACATAAGCAGTCCATTGGAGTTACAGAAAACATGCTTTGATTCAGGCTCACACCCTACACAGGCAAATGAAATATTGGTTGCAGCTTGTAGCTCGCAAAGCAAAAACCCCTTAAAAGTTACTTCCTTTTAGGTACTATAATAAGCAGTCATGAAATAGAATGAAAAGCACCTCTTGCTAGGGAGTAAGGGTTTGAAAATTATAGATGTGTTTCGTTCAGCTGGGTTGTCTTGTGGAGCTGACAGGCCAAAGACACAAAAACTATCAAGATGTTACAGCGCTGGAATAAATAACTCTTCCTCCCCCCCTTCATTCTGGGACCTTCCCTTTTCTCTTGAATCAGTACAAGTTTTCTTCTGTGAGAGCACAATCAGTGCTTCTGACGAGTTGTGCTGAGGGTTCTGCAACATGGAAGCTACAGATTTGTGGTGCAGATCACTTTGTTTTCATGTTCTCCTTTATGAGGAAGACAGAATTTCTCAATTATATTTTCTTGAGAGCATCTTGCACTGCCTTTGACAATTTATAGGACTTTCAAGGTCATGAAGAAATGGAGATGTTTTAAAATCGCTTCCTTTTATAGGACTAACTTAAAGGTGGAACTTTCTGAAGAACCAGCCAGGTTTTTGGCACACACCATCCAAAGTTGACTGTCTGATGATTTTCAAAGCAACTGCCTTTGGTGCCAGAATTTTTCATGCTTGGCTTCTCTGTGAGAGTGTGGGTTTATATGGGTTTTTTTAATCTCCATCCCCTCTCTGAAGTTTGATGTGGAGCCTTAAAGACTCACCATGAAACACCTACATAGAGGTCGAGATTCAAAGTTTAGGGTTATAAATTCTGCCTTAATTCTTCTCCATTTTATATCTGAAGCCTGGTTTGTATGGGCTCATCACTTTTTCCTAGATATAAATTCATACTGTGTTTACACCCAGAGATATATTTCTAAAATTACAATTTTATGCTACATACAATTCACAAACATTACATACACAAAAAGCTTCTTGTATCTTGCAGTTATACCATAATTTGAGCATAACGTTTCATCAACACTGCACATATATGGGCACAGATAGTTCTTTGATTCTGAAACTGATTCAGTGCTGGAGTTGAGCTGAAGAAACATTGTACTGATGTTTGTAAGAAAAATGGGGAATACCCAGGGTTTAAGCAAAACAATGAAAAGTACACCATAAATACAGGGTGAAATATTTGCTTATATTAGTGAACCTGACTGTTCCAATACTTTATTTTTGTAGCACATAACAATGATAAAAATGAAAAAGACTGCGTGCATGTTCATTTTAGATGACAGAAGACATTATGACAATAACTTGATGCAATAGCATATTCCTATAATGGTAGATGTTGTCATAACATATATACAGAGCTTCCTAAGATAGGTTTATATTTGCAGTCTCAGTGTTGACATCATGTGATCCTATTCTCTTCTCTTTTTTATTTTCCCCCCGAACATTTATTGTGTGGAGTTTTTGTCCTCAGAAATATCAGTGGCACTTTTTTCTCATGCTTACCTTTCAATATGAATTATACCTGCCTTAGCCTAACTTTTCATGCAGTCTGACCTTTGAGTGTATTCTTAAGACTGAATTTGAGTTATCAGTTACCAAGGTAACATGCTGTGGTTTCATCAGTTGCAGGATTATGATTTCTCTGCAGGATAAATCAAGAAGAGTAGATGGATTTTAAAGGGGAGGGAGGATTTTTATTGTTTTAACTCCAGAGCGGTTTGCCTTGGAGAACTACTTGACAACATTAAATCCTTTCTGTTTTTGTCTTTTCTTTTTCTGTGAGGGTCAGAATGTGAAAGCCTGTCCTGCAGCATTAGAGGTGCCCGTGAAACATGGTAGTTTGCTCTTACGCTTACACTGTCCCTAACAGGTCTCCATGTGTAGCTGTGCTGCTAAAAGAGTCCATCTGCTCCTTGTACCACACCATCAGAATTATCACCAAGCCATTCCTCCGCTGGCTCTGTGCAAGTACTCCCTGTTTTTTTCTACACGCAAAATTCACCACATGATCTCAGGCAATTTAAGGTGGCAGTGTGATTGCACCTGGGTTTTGCCTTAAGTGAATTATGGAATCATAAACTGTGTTGCTGGGCAGATAAATGGGCCAATGGTAACCTTCACCAGAGGTAGCAAAAAGGACCTG
Source organism: Agapornis roseicollis (assembly GCA_002631895.1). NCBI lineage: Eukaryota > Metazoa > Chordata > Aves > Psittaciformes > Psittacidae > Agapornis > Agapornis roseicollis. The sequence goes on along the minus strand of NDXB01008587.1, from coordinate 77,225 downwards.
GGGAATGGTGCTGTATTTCCTAGCTGGAATGAAGGGAAACTTCTGTTCATAGCCACATTGCTGCAGGCATGTGTGGGTTAATCTTTGTTGAATAATCTGATACCTGCTGGGGACTCCTTAAGTCTAGATTCAACCTTCCCGTCTTTCAGTTCATCCCTCCTAATGCGGTGCTGGTAGAAAAATGACATAAAGGTGTGTTCTGGTTTTGTTTGCATCCTCAGAAGAAGAGCTTTTAGTGTAAGTTACCATTTAGTCAGGAAAAGGAAGAATTCTCCCCTAGCCTGTGTTCGCTTGAGTAGCAGATATTTATTTTATGGAAACAAAAGACTTGTGAAAAACTTTCTTTCCCTTCCCTTTCTCACATTTTTCTTTCCTGTTCTCTTAGGCTTCCCTTAACTTCAGCTCTATTTCTGCACAGTTTTTGCTTTTCCCTTGCACTTTTGTATCATCCTGCTCTTTTTGATAGAGTACTTACCTGGACTATATGTAGTCCAGCATATAATCCCAGTGCTTTCTCTAAGTAATTTGGCTAATAAAGGAAGCTTAAAAATATGTGAGGGAAAGGAATACTATTTAACTGAATCAACAAACTAATTTTTAAACAAGACATCAGAATATTTAGTTGCACAACACTCCTAGAGCAAGTTTTATCCATTACTCCTATGTTTTGAGTATTTTAAATTTCCTTAGCTTAATGTCTGTTATTGTCATTGCTGCCTTTTTCTGTTTTCCTTGTGACTAAAGCTGCTGACACACTTGTATATGTAACATTACATGGTTCCTGCTTTCACTATTAATCCATGTGACAGTATAGAAAATTTCAGATGATTGCAATGGAATAATAAATACCCAAGATTTCAAGATTGTTCTTTTTGACACCCAAACCGTGCAAACCAACTGCTATTACAATAACTGCAGAAATACCAGGAAGACTTACGCAGAGTTTTGCAAGTTTTTGGTATTCCTGTGTGAAATGACACAGAATTATGAGCATAAAACCTCATTCTTTCTTCAAAGAGCTTAGCTCTCATACTAGAGCTAAACTGAGCTCCAAGAGCAGAGTGGCAATATGGGGTAGAAAGCTGACCTTCCTGTGCTGCCAAGTTTAATACTTGAACTCTCCTAAGTCAGTTTTTAAGCCTCTCAAGAAAGAAAATAAAAAAAATCACAAGGATCTTCCTGTCCTGGGTGAGTAAATTCAAACTGTGGGTGAATAGTACCACGATGTTTACATTACCTGCTTTGAGGGGTTTACTGCTGTTTTGTGTTGGTTGTTTTGTTTTGTTTGCCTTTTTCCATAGGCAGAGTTTGCCTAACGTTCGATCTGTGATGTTAAGACAACTCAATTACATCCTTTGAGCTCTATTATTTCAATCCTATCATGGATTATTTGTATGTTCAGGTAGTAAGGGGGTAAGTGGTTAGCTACAGTGAACAGTTAAGTTGTGGGTAGCTGCTGTTGCATTCATTAACATATGTCTGTATGGCCCTCTGTTATGCTTTCTTTTGCGTTTAATTCCATATTCAGTTTTTAACTTCATACCATTTATATTGTGATATTACTTGAATCCATTGAAGATTTCCACTGATTTTTAAGTGGTGCAGACAGCAGTGGCAGAATTGGCTTTTTTTCTCTGTTGCCAAGGCAAAAGGAGATAGAAGTCCAATTCCAAAGCCTCAGAGCTTTTCCTGTTTTATTACCAGCACATTTTAATAAGCATTTCAATGGGTCTGACTTTGAGCAGAGCAGAAGCTTGCTTTTCTGCCAAATTTTATCAAATTTAACATGCAGTTTGACATATTGCAACTTGAATATTAGCACATAGAAATGACTAGCTGGGTGCTAAACAGGTCATTTGCCTGTACAGGCATGCAGATTAAGAGAACATGGGACTGATTGACGTTTTCTGGCAACCAAAGGGCAAATCCTATCATAAACCGACCTTCCACAGCTCTCTGTTAGCAATGGAAGTGGAGTATTACTGGTGCTTTGCTGCACATATTCATATGTTTTAATCATGCACTTAACTGCATAGTGGTGATACCACTACTTTTAATTTCATCCTTCCATTTTCCATTTTAATGTGTTTGGCTTTTATGCCCTCAGTTTCCTTTCCAGTTGCTAACAAGAATAATTTTTGAATTGAGTTTCCTTGCTTCATCAATAGGCTTTGACTCATCTTTGGATATTTCAAACAGTACATGGAATCAGCAAGGCTGGAAAAGGCCTTTAAGTTCGTCAAGTCCAGCTGTTGCCTCAGGACTACCAAGTCCACCACTAACATGCTGCCTTTGTCATTTTTGCAACCTGACAGTTATCCTGTAGTCTCCTTATTGCTTCTGTTCTTGTTCCAAATGTCTTTTTTGAGATGTTTACTCTTCAGGCTTATTCAAAAGATTTTCCATGGTATCAAAGATGCAAACATTGTGATTTGTCACCTCCAGTGTCAATATGTGAGTCCTTGAATGCGTTGAGCATTAGTCTGTGCTGTAGCAGAGGTCTTGAGCCATGGTTGGCCCTCTGTACCTTCTTCACAGCAATAGTTGATTCTGAGCCGACAGGCAGTTTTCTCATGAAGCAGGAGTAGTAGGGCATCCTGCATCTCTCCCCAGATTCAGATGTGTAAGCAGTAGCTTTTACCCAAACAGTATCCTCACATGTCAATGATGTTGTGGTAAATCAGGCTTAAGCCTGATTTTAGAGCAGGGATTCAAAGCTCCCTTCACAATAATAGCTCTTTATTATTTTAATTCATTTTCCATATTTATGGCTTGCATACAAAACAGTTTTATTTTCTGAATTCTACTGAATTTTCTTGTAATCTTCAAAATACAGGGGTGGGTTTTTTTTGTTTCATTAACTTCAGTTTCACAGTGCTTCTCAGTTTCAAGGAGCAGCTTAAAAGCTGTTGTATTTGCTATTAAGCAAGTGCTTTTGATGAATATTTGGAGCTCTGTGCATTATTAATGAGTGACCCTTATTTATGTTCTTGCTGAAGTATTTGCAACAGGGTATTCTGCATAACAAGTGTCATATGGTGATTTTTAACAGACCAGAGATTGAGAAGCTATATAGATTTCTCTTTAGAGTTGTCCTTTCTAAGATCCAAGTCTCAGCATAAGATATATCTTGTATTTTGAACTTAACACACAAAACTTGCTTTAAATTTAATGGATAGACATGGGAATATACTAGTCCATGCATAAATTTTCTGTTTTCAAGAAACAGTGTAATCCTTCTCTTAGATTTACTAACTAGCTCCACCTTCTGGGGATTGGACATCCTTACTAATTTTGAGCAAGGATTTTCAGTGTGAGGAAGGAGTAGGATGATATTTGTGGATAACTTAATCACAAGAGGCTTTAGTTTTATGTTCTTTCTTTTTGGCAAGTACAATTCTACTTATATTCTATAATAAAATAATTTCTCTTTCCTCAGTCATTACGGTAATGTTTCCAACAAATTTTCAGTTTTTATTGTTTTGTACAAAACAAAACGTATATATAAGTAAAGCTCTTCATTCTTTGGGGCTTTAAGTACTCAATAGGATTTATTTTTAATATATATAGCATGAATGCCCTTCAATGAAACAATGGCCTTGAAAATTTCAAATCTGTGGATTCCTTGTTAATGCAACTGTTACTGACAAAAATTACTTAGTAAGTTAGTATTCCAAACACATAATTCCCCCCAAAACAGCCTTGTGAGAAAATGATCTTGAAGGTACTAAAAGGGATGTGCAAAATAATTTGGGAACTAATAGTAGAAGGTGGTTATCAGTTGTTTACTGCCAACCTGGAAGGCTGCATGAGGTAGAATCCACTTACATTTGTTCTGGGTCCAGTATTATTCAATATTTTCATTACTGACTTAGCTTATGAAATATGAATGATGCTTATAAAATTTGCAGATGCTTAAGGCTGGGAGAGGCTTTAAGCACCATGGGAGCAGGATTAGAATGGATCTTGATGAAATGAAGTACTGAAATACTAGGATACAGCTCAGTAAGGGCAAGTACAAAGGTATGTTCATAAAGCAGCAGAAATACAGTGCAGATTGACTGCTTAAGTTTGGCAGCTCAGTAGAGTCAGATTTAAGTATTGTGTGACCAGTATGTGACCCCCTCTTTTATGTAAAAGAGTGTCAGTAAAGCTTTTTAGCCCTACCCACATAATCTGAAATTGTAACAGCAGGTTCACAAAATGTGGCTAGTTCAAGAAGTTCAGCTTTTTCTGTCTTGCCCTGGCTGTCAGTGTACTTGAGAGATCCCTGGCTGTGTCTGTATCCAGCTGCTTTCCCATGAAAATAGAACAGATGTCTATTTAGCAATACCTTGAGATCTGCTTTAAAGTGGCCAAGTATGATCTTTTTCATTTTTTTTCATTTTTCATTCATTTCATATTTGCTCAAGTTAGAAGCAGAAAAGAAATTCTGTTTTAATCACGTACAGCCCTGTTGATGGGTTCAGGAGGCGTTGCATCTTTTGATCTTGTTCTGCTGCAGTTGCTTTCCTTGGAATTTATTTATTGATTAATTTAATAAATTGCTATAATTTAAGACCAAAAAGGAGAGTTTAAATTGTCTGGTCTGTCTAGTCTGACTTCCGTGACTTATGTCACACCTTGTTGTTTACCTTATTTCTAAAATTGACTGTGTCTCACAGCAGCCTCTGGCCTTTGGTTGGTCTTTCACTTTTATTCCCTAGAATAAACATCCTTGTTAGTACTTGTTATATTCTCCTCATGAAGAGGGGACATCAAGTTGCTGCTCAGCCTTTTTGATAGGCTTAAAGAGCTTAAACTACTCTTAAGTCTTGCAAGCTCTCAGGTTTTTTTTCAGCAGCCTCCTTAAAATGTGGACACCAGATCTTGGCACATGGCGTGTAAGTGCTGTCTTAGTCAGTGGCATGTATAAGATCACCTCTTTTTGCTGGAGCGTGAAACGGGGGATGGCTTATGTTCTGTTTTGTCCATAATGGCTCTAACTTCATAACTGCTGTTTTCTGGGGAATGGTTCTTCAGTCTGTATTGCTCACATTTAAATATGTATGACTGAGTTAGAATGCATGTTGCCTGATCACAAAGACATTGTTTGCAAAGGATCTGGAGTTGTTCTCTGTGACTGCTCTGTCCTTGTTCCCATTTCCTCATTCCTGCACCTTTTTATTTTTTCCAGTTTCTCCTGGCTTTCAAAGTTCTATCCAGTCTTCTTGGCTACAGTTGTATTAATTTAGCTACTTCTCTGGAGCATAGCCAAATTGACTTTGCAACAGGCAGCTATGTCTTCCTGCCTAAAGAACTTCTCCAGAACTAATAAGTATTTCATTGGCCTGATTCAGAATGTTACCTGAAACAGCGTACTGTTATCTTCCATCTAATTACAATTTAAATGGAACAGATTTTAATTATCATTGAGTCTTAATTACATTAATCTACAGAAAATATGAGTAAGCGATGGACTGTGTTAAGTCAGTTACACTCCCTATTTTTATGTAGATTGTTCTGCAGTGTTGTTTTCCCTATTATTTTAAGCTGTAACAATGAAACTGAGATGCAGATTCTGAAGGAGGGTGGTTTTTTATTATCATTTGATCAGCTTGGAGAGGTAGGCAAACCTGTATGCAACTACCATGCAGGTATGGTTTTATTAAGTCCTGGAAAATTCAGGAACAGCTTGGGAATTAGGCAAGTTGAAGTAAGCTGTTCCAATTTCCTTCCATTCCTAGATATCACTTCATTTCATTTGTAATATATTGAGTCCTGTTTTTCAAGCATTTGCACTGGCTTGTGTTTTCTGATATTCCTAGCAAAACATATGATGAAAGTCCTAAATCTTTCCACTTGAAGTACCTAAAAAAAAGAGTTCATTATGTCTAAATATTTAAAGAGAACAATCTAAAGAGAGGCTAAAAAGAAAAAGAGTGTGACCTAAAGGTTAGTATTTTTTCCAGCCTATATATCAAGCAGATAATACCCTTCCAGATATCTCTTTATTCTTGTTTTGTTTTCTGGCACTCACTTTTTCTTATTTATAGGCTCTTCCATCTCTTTTTTGGTGGTACTTTGTTTGTTTAGATAACAAGTTTTTAGTGCTGGAAACAATAGGAAATCTTCATCTCCACTGTATTCATCTTGTGCTAAATGTGTTTTCATGTGTATCCCTTTATGCTCTGTTTATGACATTTTAATGCAAGTTTTACAGAGGGGTTAGGTCTGTTAAAAAGTCATTGTTTCAGGATATAGCTGGATTCAGGCAAAGGATTTAGCCTCGGTCTTGATGGTACACTGGTTTTCTACCTCCAAGCATATTCTCTGGTGTCCTTTGCTGTACTGCAGCAGTTAGGATAGAGCTGCGGAGTTGTTTTAAAATGTAGGGCAATCTATGCAGCCACCACAGCCCTCTTTTCCTTCTGAAAAGCATTTTAATTGCAAGTTTTCTGTTTTGGAACAAATGTTTTATCTTGTTCTAGGTGACTGGTATGAACAGCTGTATCCCCTGGTGATTACACTGAAGGACTGCATGGGAGAAGTGGTGACCAGGGCAAAGCAATCGATGGCGTTTGTTCTGCTCCAGGAACTTGCCTGTGGTTTGCCACAGTGTTTGATGCTGACCCTAAGAAGAGACATTGTCTTTAGTCAAGCAGTAAGTTGTCTTGTGTCACTTATCTCCTACTGTTGCTATAATTAAGCATTTTATTCATGCCAGTGTTTGTGATTTTCTTCTTTTGTTGGATTTGTTTTCCTCTTCTCAGTTTAATGCAACTTTTTTTCCTATATTTGCCATTACATCCACTTAAGTGTTTTATAATGTGATAGGGAAAATAATAGTAGATAGAAATCTATAGTAACCGCATCACTGAGTTAGAGAAGGTCTGCAATGTCCCGGAAAAGGTTACCTAGTCCTTTTTTTCACAAAGAAGGATCCATAAAGTTATTTTTAGTTTTCCTAGATTATATGCCAGTATTCTTACCTGTAGGTCAAGTTCTTATGTCTAGCCTGGAATATTATATAGCCTGGAAGATAATACCTAACTTGCTGCTGTTCAAGTTAGGTATTTTTTTCCCTTGCTCACTTTGGAAATGAAGAACAGATTATCTGTTATCAGATTATAGCAGTATTTTATGTGTTTAAAAACTATTAGATGTTTCTTCTCAGTCTTGTCTTCTTTTAATAACTGAAGTGTTTTTGATCTTCTGTAGATCATATTTTCCAGACAGATTTTTCTCTGAATGATTCATCTAATTTCTCCCTTAAGTTATATGTTTTTCCTAACATAATTAAAGAGTTAGAGTGCGACTGCCAAGGAGATTCAGTTGCATTAGGTGTCTAACTGCTTTCAAATCCATCGTAATTCACAGCCTTATGTGTTTACAGCCTGCCAGCAGACGTTCTGGTCTTGCTTCTGTCAGTGTAAATAGCACATAACCCCACAAATAAATGAAGCTTATCTAATGTAAAATAAGGGACTATTTCACTGCTTTTTACACCAAAAAATGCCTCAATAATATATTAATATGAAATTATGTATGTAGTCACTGAACAGAAATATCTATGCTGTTTTCCTCAAATATCTAAATATTTCTGTTGCTCATAATGATAGCAAGCCTCATTTCAACTATGTTATAACAGTACATCTGTTGATTTCGTATGGTTTCACTGTCTTTTTAGCTCGCTGGATTGGTCTGTGGGTTTATAATCAAACTGCACACAGGTTTGCATGATCAAGGATTTTTACAACAACTTCATGCTGTTGGATTGCTTGTGCAATATGAAGGGCTCCTTAGTACATATAGTAAGTATTGTTCTTGGGTAAAGTTTCTTATGTATTCAGACCACTCTACTCAGGAGGTTCTTATTTTAACCTCTGTTCTGCTTCCAGTAATTTGGCCTATGAATCAAGAAGTACTATCCTTAGGAGACAGTAGGCTTCCATATAATAGCACAGTTGAAGTCATTGATATTGTGCTGTCAATTCTGCATCAAAAATTACTCGTTCATTTTATTCTCGATTCCTCTGAGAACACTAGGTGCTAATTATTCCATGCAAAGTGCTGAATGACATCATCCTAAATACAGGAGACTCCTTCCTCAGTACAACTAGTGAAACTTTCGGCTTTAATAAAACCTGTCTCCATTTGTATAGGCATTTGACCTAAGCAGGTTTATAAAGCTGATCCAAACAGCAGATTTAAACAGTTACTGACTCTTATCAGCCTCTGCCCTGACCACACCGGTATTGGTGATGTGAAGACACCTTGAAAAATCTTTAATTCCTAGCTTGTTATAGATGTCATCATTTGATACTTATTAAAAAGAACATTTGGAGGGAGAAACTGCCTTATGTTTCAAAATGCTTTGATCTGGATGTATTGGATCCTTCCCCAAATCAGAGATTTTGACTAAAGGAAGGATTTAGCATTTGTGCAGCTCTCTAATGCACAGGCAATTGCAGATCCTCACTTGGAGATCACTATCAGGCTCGCTTTTGCATGATGCTTGTTGTTATTCTCAAAACCTTTGTCCTTCATCAGCAGGATGGTCTTTAAAAACACTTTAAAAATAGACAAAAAAGGCTTTTCTGAGGTTATTGTATGCACATGCAGAGCAGCCTGATTTTCAGGGGTACTTAATACACATAGTTATCATTTAGGCCGCAGAGAATTGTCAGCAGTTCTAAAAATCAGTCTGCTTTTATGTAGGTTACTTTAATGTAGATTTGGGACTGTGATTTTTCAAAGCACAGACTGGAAAATATAATCCCTGTATTGCTTTACTATAACCTATTCAGTGACTGATCTATCTACTCTGTTAATAAACTCTGTAATCTTTCCATATAGGTGAAGAAGCAGGGATGCTGGAAGACATGGCTGTGGGAATTTCAGATTTGCAGAAAGTAATGTTTAAAGTCATCGAAGCCAAATCAGAAGATTTTTTGCCTATCATAACTGGAAGGCGGTAAGAACTTTGTTTCCTGGAGCCCATGGCATGCATTTTAATCTGTAGGACATGAAAAGCCCAGATAGTGGTTTTCTTGCTGCTGAATTCTATTACATGGAAAGTGCAGTAGTTTTACTTTTCATGAGGTGAGTGGAGTTGTAACAAGGTAGTAGAGATTTGTAAAGCTAGCAGTAAAATAGGTTCTGGGTTACTTTCCTGATGAAAAGCTAAAAGTTCCAATTATTAAAACAAATTAATCAAGACAATGTCTGGGTTATGCAGAGTCTCTGTTGTGTTTTTCATACTGATTCCAAGAGAGGTGACAAGGTCAGTATTTACAAAAGTGGCCTCTAACTGAAGAAACATTGGGTTTGAGGTTTCCAGAACTTGTATTTCATTGTGACAAATAAAATCACATCTCTAAGAGTTAGGCCTTCATTATCTTAAGACAAAAACTGAAAAACTCGGGTGCCAAAACCTAGTGGTCACTTCTGAAAAATGAAGCCTGTCTTAGCTGTTGAAGACCACGCAAAAATCCTTGTGCAAAGCCACTGATACACTATGCATCTCACATAAGCACTGCTGAATATCAGGACATAAACTTCATTAATTATGGCTATGAGACGGTTAATAGATTGTTACACAGGAGAAATGGGGGTTTTATCTTAGGTATTGTTCTAGTCTGAAGCTTCTTAAGATGACTGTAAAATAAATTCAGCTAAAAGCAGCAACTTGTAGAAAAGATGTGTTTCCTCTGAAGGGGGTTTTCACCACTGATTTACTTAATTATCTTAGATAATTCACTCTTATTCTATGGGCCTTCTGAGAAAGTATTGAAATAAATAGCAGGAAGGCCGGAGTATGATAGGCAGTGCATTGGGAATAATTAAGAATAATTATGGCTTGTAGATAAAACATAAGACATGCATCCTTTGCAAATTACAGCAGTCAAAAAGCTTGAAAAATCCAGCAGCTACATTTGCTGGCTTGCTGCCATTACTGCAGTACACTGAACTGTCACACTAGGAGGTCCTGGCTTGAAAAGAGACTTGAGCTTCGAGCTGCCTCAGGCATTCTGGATTGATAGAGTAGTCAGTCTTTAGGAAGAAGAGTTACTGCCTGTGATTGCTGTACTGTACTTACTGGCAGGTGTTCACTGGATGGAATCAGTATCAGGGAAAAAAAATTAAAATCTTAAAAGCTTATGCGTAGGAGCCCCATTCTTGTTAGAGCTGTGATGAGACAGCTTCTATCACACAGCATTGGAAGTCAAGCATAAAAAGAGAAGACAATGGAAAACCTAGTTATTTCTAATTAATGTGTAAGATCATTTGGCTTGTTACATGTTGTGGCTCAATAAAATGAGGCCGAGAGACTCTAGAAATGCAAGACAGAAGATTAAGTTACAAGTTCTTATCTTGCAGAGTCAGAGTATTCACTTGAAATTGTTTTTCTGGGGAAGTTCTTAAGACTGAGATTCTATGTACACAAACAAATCAATCCAAAGAGCTGTGGCATTGACTAGCAGTGTGCTAACCTGCTGATATGGGTGGCTGACTCTGGTCATCCAGGAAAAGTGAAGTTTAATTCAGGTGCTCAGGTTCTTTTATTATTATAGGCATTATATTGCAGTATTTTATTATACTTACATTCTATAGAAGAATTTTATGAAAGTATTTGTGCATATGAACTTTGAGGCACCTCAGGGTTTGAAACCATGTTTTCAATGAAGCCCACTATCAGACTAGCGCTTTTACAGCCACATTGGAGTGATCTAAAAGGTCATCACTTAGCTAAAAGACGAGCTAGGTAAACACTTCCCAGCTGAGATGCAATGACTGACCATGTGTGCATTTTTCTGTTACAAAGCAAAAATGCATATAAATGACTTGATATGGAATGGTAGCAAGTATTTGAGAATAAGGCAAATAAAATCAAAAGAAGGGATGTTCTTAAACAGTCCTGTTTTAGTGAATAATGCCAAAATTTATATCATTTGTTCAGAAAGATATGATTTATTATATTTACTCTATCTGGATTTCTCCACCCTGTTGCCCTAAAGGTTCATTGAATGTTAAAAATTATGTACTGATATTTCCTTCTTATTGGAAAATGTAGTAGCTACTTTATTCATCTCATGCAGAAAAAAACTAGTATCTCTGCACTGATTCTAGCCACAAAATGACAGACATGACATGGCAATAAAATTTACTGCTGTATTAGCATTTCGTGTTTAAATAGAAGCACAGGACCTGTAAGATCTTCAGTAAATTAACATCAAGCAAGTCTTCCAGATTTCAGTACTTTGAGTATTTTTTTCTTTGTTGCCCACCTGACTTCAGTACCATTTCTAGGCAGCTTTGTGGAACCTTTGCAGCCTTTTAGCCTTTTACTTACATGGTCAGAAATGAGTTGTTTTCATTGTGCAATTAGAGTTTGGTGTTTTACCACAGCTTGTCTGTGAGACTTCTAAAAATGTTTCAAAACCAAAGAAGAAAAAAATGGGGGGGGTGGGTGGGGGGAATGGGAGTCTCTCAAATGATACTGGTGTTATTTTATTATGCCTAAAGGTCAGCATTTCCCAGTGTTCTTTCACACACTGAAAGATTTGTAGTGGTTTGGAGGTGTGAAATGTAGCAGTGCAGGGATTTGGTGGCATTTTGGTTCAGCAGTATATGCTCTTTGAATTAGACTAAACCAACATTTCTTCTCAACCTCATGAAAGCACTCCATCAGAGAAAAATGTCCTGGCAGTACCTGACAGCAGCTAGGAGAGCTCACATGCAGCCTGTGAATGAACGCTTTTATACAAAGGTCATTTGAGTTCTTTACTGTCATCCTTGCTAACTCACTATTTCCTTCACATTGGTGAATTAGTTAAACAAAACACAAACAAAATAGACTTATCTGGGAAATGAAACTATTTCTTCACACATGCACTTATTTTTTTCCCCTTCTAAGGCATGTGTCCTCCATTGAAAACTGATAACCCCCCTCAGTAGGGAGCATTTGGCATTTGCTCAGAGATTACACACTAGTTCTAGCCTGTACCAAGGCAGAACCAAGGCATATGCTGTTGCCCTAGTTGCCTGTAATTACAATTCAGTCACAGGTCTGTACCAGATCTATCATATTTTGCTCTCAGATACATGGACAGGATAGAGGTTCAAATGCAACCATGAACTCTTCTAAGCTAAAACACTTATACGAACACCTGCTCTGAGACAGTGCCACTCATCCCTCCAGTTTGCCAAGGCTGTCAGAGCTAGTGCAGAAACTGCCTCTTTTCTTCAAGGTTTTCTGAGTTTTCTTTCCCAAATTCTACACATGGGAAATCCAGATTGTATTTTAATTTCTTAGCAAGCATGTGATTGATTAAAATAAGGGTTGGAATGACTTCATGATAGATTTCTTTTAATAGGTGCAAAAAAATTTCTAGCTGAAGTTTACATGCAGAAGTTGTGTGACTTCTTAGGCCTGGTTTCTGTAGGTAGGATTATAGATCTTCCTTCCCTTCTGTTGCTGTAATACTCTTCCTTCTTGGTGGTATACCAGATGTGCTCTGCAGGAAAGAAAACCTCAGTCTTCGTTATCAGTTGGCCATGTTTGAATGATTAAAATGCCAGATCATGGAGACAAATGGATTTGCTTCTAGTCTGTTCCTCTTTTATTAGCCTGATTGCTCTAATAATTGAAAGAAACCTAATAAACCCCAAGCTAACAGTACGCTGTTGTTTCTCTTGTGGGGTCAGGCATCAGTCCTCAAATTCAACTTGGAGGGTTCCACACAATAAGAGTTTAGACTGGCAGCCAAAGTAACATGTTTTTCATAAAATCAGACCAAACGCAAACATATAACCACAGCTGTTCTACATTACATTTCTTCTCCTAAAATAGGATTCATGTTTGTGTAATGAGCCTTCAGTTATTATCTTCACAGAGGCAGTTTTGTTACTGGTGGTGCTTTCTATCCCCAGGGAGAAAATCCAGCCGCTGAAGAAAACAGGAATTTTGCTTTGAGCTTTTCTGAAAAGTTTTTGCTCATATTGCATGTAGAGTGGATACAGGATCAAGTCATGACTTCCAAAAGGGAATTTAACTCAGCAGGATGCACTTCAAGATTTGAGGAGTTCTCTCTTATGTTTTGGTAGCAGAAGACTTTTTACTGCTTTCATCCTTAGTCCTATTTTCACTTCAGTGAAGAAGTCACTATCAAGAGTGTGTGATTATATTTACCTGCCTTTTTTTCCATATAGCTTGGTTATCTTCTTAAAGCAAGCAAACTGAATCATCACATTTTATGGTTCGAAACAATTAAGGGGAAAAGGGAAGGACTGATTTATAAGTCTCCGTGTTCTCTATAATTTAGGAATGTTATAATTTCAGGCAAACTAATTGATATGCCCATCCTTATTCATCTTTTTATTTTCCTAGTGAACATTATGTTATAGAGGTCCAGCTTCCAGCAAAGATGTTTGAGTTGCTGCCACAAGAGATTAAAGAAGGAAAGCTACTTCGCATGTATCCAGTACTCTTTAATGTTGGAATCAATGAACAGCAAACACTTGCAGAGAGGTAAGAGAAAATCATGTTTCATTTTCTGTCCAAGTATGCTGTGCTAGTAGAGGGTATCTCCCAGGATTAAAAATAAATCTGTTTTGTTATTTGTGGTTGGACCATCTCACATCTGCTTGGTGTGGATTTAAAAAAGTATTAAAGGAATTAAGCACAAGCCATGAAGCCATGCAAAATAGTGAAAAGTCCAAGTGAAGATATGACCACATGCAGGGATGCATTTCACACAGCCCGTGCCAAGTTTCCTCTGGATACAGATATTAAATTAATTTCTATTTCACAGATGTAGACATTTGTTTCAAATATGAGTTTGAAAATTGAAAATTCTCATTATCTTAGAAGCGGGGTTGAAGATGCTGGGCAAGTCATAAGCTAGAAAGAGGTCATTTTTCACAACTTTTTAGGGCTTTTTTCCAGGGTTGAGGAGTGCCAGTTAATAATAGGGAATGCTTAGTATTATGTTTGTAGAAACATTAAGGCTAATGTTATAGTTCTGATGTGCTAATATTAATCCTCTGAAAAGATTGCTGGAAACTAATTAATTAGCACAATAAAAGTCAAAGTTTCAGCAGCCTGTTAGTTTTCCAAGAGAAGGTTATCTGTCCATGATGTTTAATTATCAAGTCTGTGCAGTGCTAAAACTGCAAGGTAGACATCAATAATGAAAGCTACTTTTTCTTTTCTTCCTTAACTGGTTTTATTAACAGGGCATCAGAGAGACATGTATCATTAGATTGCATTCACTACAAACTCAAAAGCAAGTGTACTGGGGAAATAGAGTGAAATAATGAAAACAGAAGTTGACCTGGACAATAGGCAAGAAGTTAAGCATAGCGAAGAGGGAGTTTCATGTCCTGTTCTATGTAGACAGCAGAATAAAAGCAGTCTTTTGTCTTTTAAGTCTGCTAAGAAATACCATCAGGTATCTTTGTGGATGTCTGTGGGGTACTTCTCCAAGTTGTAAGTGGTGATGTGTGAGAAAGTTTAGATAGAAAATTGAAATGAAGGACATAGGCTGAATCATAAAATGGTAAAACCTGGCATTTTACTGTTGAAAAAGTCAAGTAGTGGGTTAGAACTTGAAATATTCTTGAAAATTAAAATAGCTTGTACTTGATGTTGTAAAAAAGGGAAAAGTGATGATATGAGAGGAGTGACATGGCCAAGGTGATAGGCTACAACATCCAAAAAATCAGTTATGACAATTGTGACTGGGACACAACAGGTTTCTCCAAAATCAGAGGAGTATGCAGGAACAAAGAAGCAAGTTCATGACAGCGTACATGGGTGGGATAGGCAGGAAGGACTATTATGTTACAAATGGCCTGAAGAAAGATTTGACAAGATTTAGAAACAGCCTGGATGTATGGGGACTTGTAGAGAGGAGTTGGTGTGAAAAGATGTCTGACTTGTAGATGGAGTGACAGGAAGACTGGTAGTCTTGTTCACAGTGGTGATTTTACATTATGGACAAAGAAAGCCATGAATGAAAAAATAATATATGTAGATCTATATATAAATATATGTATATTAATATATATATCAAAAAAGTCAGGTTGGATTATTCCATGCAGAAACAGGTTTTTCTGCATTCACTTACAGGTGTAAACGTTAGACTTAATTCAAAACACTGCTTAACTCCTAAAGCTGCACCTTTGTCTTTGAGATTGGAAACACTGCACATGCTTTTAGGTAAAAAATATTTTTTGTGGGGGAAATTAACATGAGAATAGAAAAAAAAATTTGTGATATAAAGCAACATTTTCTAGAAATATATAGATGAAAACATCTCTTCAGTATAGCACAGTTGAGAATGTGTCTGATTTACAAGAAATATTCTTACCTGACAGTGCAGCAATGGCTATTGAGGAAGTAGTCTTTTCCCTCTTTAGCACATTTGAATGTTTTATTTCCTTATGAATGATGTAACAGTACATTTGGTATATTCTGATTTGTGTTCCCTTTTCTCTACCTGGTAGAGAAAACTTAGAGACATGGACAGGTAAACCTGTTCAGGACAGCTCTTTCTGTACTCCACCATTTCTTTCTCTGTCTTCTTTTTCTTTATTTCAAGGCTGTTCTAGAGATGAGTCCTAACTGCCCAAGGGACATTCCTGTCTTTATATTCATATCTCTCACAGCAGAGCTACCAGGAGATTTATATTATATATTTCTCCTTTTTTAGCCTGTATTTTCTACAACTGGGCTGTTGCAGGGATTTTGATCTTGCAAATAAAGATACTTGCCTATGTAGCTATGGTCAGTTCATGGATAAAGCACAATGGCATCCCAATGTTTTCTGGATTTTCTGTGAAGTGCAGAATAACGAGGATTAGGGAATGTGTTCCCAGCAGATTCTGCTGCTGCCAGAAAGCCCAGAACATGTTCCTGAGTCAGCTGCAGCACTGTCAAGCAACTGCTGAGGTCTGTATGCCACAGTAAGCTTAAATGAAGATGACTGAAGCCAGCTAGCCTGCAGGTCATAACTCTGTGAAGCTTAATGGTGAAATCACTGCTCAACAACAAGGAAATGGTTCTGTCAATTGGCTTCAGATACAAGAAACTATGATAGCCAACAGCTCAGGAGCAGTGTAGGTCAGAAAGGGCCCAAAGAAGTAATCAGTTTGACTATTTATAGCAAATATTCTCAGACCATAGCAGAAAATATTTCTTCAGAAGGTTTTCCACTTGACACTTCAATATCTTCCATCTTGTGTGGCTTCAATATTGTGCAGCTCTGGTAGAAATTAATACACTTAAGCAAGAGCAGCAGTAGGAGATGTTGTTCTCTGCCTGTGGTGCCATCTGAAATTCCCACAAAGAGCCCTTGCATTTATGCAGGATTTGTGAAGGTAAAAAGAATATGTGCTTTATTGAATGTTTGTCTGTAAATGAATTACTTTGTCCATATGATTTTGGAAAAATTATCCATGTGTGATGACCTCATTCTGCAGTATTAAAATATTAGTTACAAAGCATATGAGAGATTAGCAACTACATGTTTGACGAAATCTACTACATTCAGTGCTGAAAGGGAGGGGAATAAAATAAAAATAATCAAAGTCCTGTGGATGGTGTCCTTGGCTGTGTCAGGGGGTTGGAACTGGATGATTTTTAAGGCCTTTTCCAACCCAAACCGTTCTATGGTTCTATGATTTCTGTATGCAGAGAAATCATTCTGAAGGATAATTTAGCTTTGGCTTAGTTTTGGTCGTTTGTGTGGGATTTTCTTTTCCATCATTTCATTGTGCTTTTTTATAGGTTTGGAGATACCACTTTGCAGGAAAACATTAACCAGGAAAACTTAGAACTTTTAAAAGAATATTATAAGCTGTTCACAGAAAAAATGCCTCCTGATTGTAAGTACAAATTAATGCAATATGCAAATGGCTTTGAAAAGGTTTGATAAATAGAAGATTCTAAGAAAATAATGTAACCACAGTATTAGTGTGCGGCTTTTAGATTTAAGCCTCAGTCCCATAACTTGTTCCATAAAGTTTAACACTTGGCAGTACGCAGCCCTTTTGAAGTCAGTAGTGATTGCAGGCCCAACACCACAGCAGAAACTATAGGGAGGGTGAAATAGCATAATGATGACCCAAACAGCTCTTTTAAATCTTAGTATAATATGCCTTTTGATATTTCAAGTAGAGGACAGTCTGTACCTAATATATTTATACAGAAATACTTGGTGGGGATTTTCATCAGTTTCAGTCATTCCCTCCATTCTTATTTTGCAAATCTATTAAGGTATGGCAAACCATTGAGAAACTGGCAGATGCAAATGCAAGCAGTGAGCCACATCATAATGTCGCTGATGTGAATAACAGGGTTCCATTAGAATGGGCCCTGTATTTCAATTTTACAAAAATTTGGTATCATAAATATTATGAGTCTGTCACTCTGATTCTTAAAAGCAAACACTGAAAAGACCATTTGTATCAATCTAATCCTGTTAAAGTGGTCTACATGCCTAAACTGTATTCCCAAATGTTGCAAATTTTATGGCCTGATTTTAAATAGCTTGGATTTTAAGTCTCTGTTCTTTCCCTTTTTATAAAGGGGGGGATGAATCTTTTAAATCTAAAGGTCTGTCATCCTACAGGATTTCCTTGTGCCTTCTCATGGTGAATACTGCCTGTTAAAATCCCTTGCAAAGCTTCTGTTCTCATACAGCATACCTTGTATTGGTTAGTTTTGCAAATGATCTACTACATGTATGTACTGGGAGTTACATCTAGTGTGTCACTGTATATGCGTACATACTTATCTTTTATCTCAGGATGATGTTCAGATGTTAATAACTGTGACAGAAATGAAAGTTCTGTTCTTAAACAGTGGGCAGTATGCGCATCATTCACCCTGCCTCTAGGATTTCTAGGATTTCTACAGAGAAAGTCATACAAGAAGTTAGTAATTAATTTAAGGGAATCCTTCCAAGAGCACATCCTGAAAAACTAACCTCATCTGGGGTTAGGTCTAAGGTAGCTTTGCTACCTCATAAATGGTTCAGATTATATAAAAGCAGAAATTTGCATTCAGATAGGATTGGCCACTTTTCAGTAACAGAAACTAACCTTGTACTGTCTTCTTGCAGAAGGGTTATTAGTGAACCACACAGTCTTCCTGGACTTCTTCCAGTCTGTGCAGGCTTTTAAGAACTATGCCTGTCTAATTCATTGTGTCTTTTCTGGTTATTATTACCTTCTTGCTTTTTCTCTATCTCTGAGTCTGTTTTTCATTCAAATTTTTACAAAAGACAAAACACCTTCTGGTTCCATTGCCCTACCAGTAGCTCCCTGTCATTGCATGGAATCACTCTTTTGGCTTGGAGAAACACCTTTTAAACCAGGTCCCTGGAAAAACAAAGTCAAGCTCTCCAAATCATTCAGCTGGAAGAGGACTTCAATTCCTCTCCTGTCTGCTTACCTCTGTGCTCATGTTCTTAAGAAGCTAACCCTCCATGCAAGCTGGCAGCAGCCCTGGTGTTGTGGCAAAGTGAGAGTCATTCAGCATTGATGGCTCCTTGATGGTTTTGTCACACCTTTCCAGATAGTTTCCTGTAATGCCAAATCTGTGCTGCAAAATAAGTGCAGGACCCAGCTCACAAAGCTCTTAGTTACAAAAATAGTGCTTATAAAGCCAGAGGGAATTTAAGGACTCAAAGCCTGCTGGCCAGGCTATTGCATCCACCACCCTTAGGCAGACTGCCTGCTGCTTCATTCGTATATTCCATTTCAGTGAATTCAATTCTCCACTCCCATAAAGGTATTGCCACCTTTACTGTTATTTTTAACTCTTGTCTCTGTAATTCTGATTGCATGTAATATTTTAGCTTTCTCTGTCTTCCCAATTACTAAGAGTCTTCAGCTGCACGTAACTATATGCCGAACACTGACTTTCCATCTTCTTTTAGATGAATATGCACTGTGTCATTCACCTGTTCCTTAATCTCTTTAATTATCTAATAGGAAACTCTGAAAACTGTAAATAACAGTGTGCGTCCAGAAAGATTCCTACTAAAAATGCCAACCAAATGTAGCACTGATTTAGGCACCAAAATAGTACTGCTTTTATGGAGTAGCTAATGATAGTAAGGATAGGAAAAAATGTGTGATTGTTGTTTAGTAGTACCTGATTAATTGAAAAGAACACTTTATAACTCAATTTAAACAGCTGAAAACATGAAGAAACCCATGTCATGAGTGATATTCAGTGTTGCTGGTTTGATACCCAACACCCACAGCAACATCAGTTCATCATTGTCTCCTGTGAGAGGAGGGATACATGCAAGGTTTAGAAATCCAGCAAAAACCAAAGGTTTTATTCCATAGCATAATAATGCATGTGATGGTACATGCATTTTCAACACAAAGTCTGTGAGTCTGTTATGTACTTCCAGGCTTTTCCCCCTTATAATCTATGAGAATGATTTGATGGTTTAATGCTGCTTTATGACACAAAGAATTTAAGTGATGGATCACATCCAGTCAAGATGCAGCTCATTTGCTGACACTATAAATTATGAGAATCTTGCTTTACCTGTGGTGAAGTCATCTCTCTGAGATGATTCATTTTATGCTGTGAACCAAAGGCAAACTGCTATGAAACAATAAAATACTTACCTAGTTATGCATTCCCATAATCTGGAAGCATCTTTTTAGAGTACTCGTTGTATGCTATGTGTTTGAAAGAAGCAGATGCAGATTAAATATAATAGTCTAGCAGGTTGTAATGTATTTTTATATGCTCTGCATAATCTAATTGTCCGATCAGGAATTGTAATACAAAGATAAAACAATCCTCATTAAGATTATGGCAAAACTAGTTTGAATGTGCTTTTTCTGCATTTTTTCTTTTTTGGCAGCACAGTATGAGTAAGGCAGCTTAGACATTTTTAGAATAGTTCTTGAGTATATTTAAATTACTTCTTACTATGAAACACAGATAGGGGAAACTACAGAATTTGTTACAGATAAAAGGTAAAAGCCTGTTGGTAAGAGGGATCATTCCAGCTGTGATCACATTAGGAGAATAGATTTTGACCTGCATTAGTACTTGCCTCATTTTTACTCTTTGAATTGGGTGTAAATCTTAGGCTTACAGCTTGAAGAAGTAAATTTGAAAAACAGATTTTGATTGTTTCTGATGATTTTCAAAGCTAATGAAGAGAAAGGTAACACTAGAACAAACCCCTCCCATATATGCCCACAAAACAGAAGAGCAAATTAAATTGCTTATTCTTGAATTGCCACTAGACATCTATGATAATAAAATGTCAGCTCAGCTGCCATGCCTAGGGCAATTAGGTATAATTTTGGATTTTAAGTAAACCTGAAGTTATTTTGTATTGCAAAATCAGAGTTCCTCAGACTGAGAAATGTGCTTTGTTAAATTTGGGGGGATGTGTTGGTGTGGTGGTGGTGTTTAGTGTTGTTGTTTAGTGTTGTTAAACCCTCCTCTTATAGTAGGAAGTAAAGCATCATTTTCTAAGAAAAATGAGATGTAACAAAAGCAAAATATTTTGACCTAAAAAATGCATCCCATCAAAGCAGATTTTTATGTGCTTGATTGTTTCTTTACTCATCAACCTTTTTTTCCAGGTCTACCACATTTTCAAGAACAAAATGATTTAAAGGGATTGCTAGAAAATCTCCATCAAAATATCCAGGCCAAAAAGAGAAAGAATGTAGAAATCATGTGGCTGGCTGCGACGGTAAGTCCTCTTGTTTCATATGTGTTCACATGATTTTTGTATGCCTGCTGATACTGTAAGCGCAATGCATTTTAAGGATGTAATTGGGAAACTCATTGATTAAAGTAGATAGGCTGAAATGGCTCTCTAACATTTTCATTCTGATGGGCTCTCATCCCACTCATGCATATATCTCTTCTTCCTGCACTTAAATTACAGATATTGTATTTTTCCTGCTTTCTTAACTGGTAGAACTGGCTAGAATTCAAAGAGAGAGAAATGGTCTTGATCACTTTGTTGTCCCCTACTTCTTCCAGCCCCTTTACTGCAAAGCTTCTCCTAGCCAGGCATTTCATAGCCTGTGCTGCTGCTCAGGGTTGTTTTGCTCCAAATGCAGAATTTTTCATTTATATCAGTGAGTTGTATAACAGGATAATAGAGGTTTATGTATTGTTTGGAGCATGTTTTTTTGCTTAACTGAGTCCAGTTTTAGGCAGAGGAATCCCTTCATCCCCAGTGTGGACAGAATTAATTGTTTGGATGATCATGCATAGCTATCGATGTATTGCATCATATGGGAGAGACAATACAGTATTCAGCCACAGTATCTAACTTTTTTTGCTTGTTTGTTTAAAATCATATCCATTCTTCGATAATATAAAATTTGGTTTAGTGTCCATAACCCTTGAGGACATACCTTTTGTTAAATATTGCTGTACTCAACTTTTTAGTACTTATGTTTTGTAAGCAAGTGTTTAATTGTATCAGCACAACTTCTTGTCAATCACATTTTATGGGGTTTTTTAGCCGGTGTCACTGTGACAGCCACTCCAAGGGCACTGATAAGCTCTATATGCAAACAGCCGATGTTCAGACACAGGGAGAACACAAAAATGTTTATCAAACAATGAATGACACTTACTTTGCTTTATTTACTTCATTCCTTTCTGTTTCCCAGTTCTGTGTTAAAACCAAACAAACAAAACCCCCAACCAAATACATGGCCTTAGATACTTATAAAGAGCTCAAGATTTTCAGGAATGTGAAATTCAACCACAGTAAAGTAGACGCTCAATCTTTATCTACTAGAATTGAAACAAGACCATGCGTTTGGGGGAACTTTCAAATGCATATACCCTTCCAGGGAAATAAGTGTTTGATAAAAAATATTAATTACATTTTCCATGTCTCTTCATTAGCATGAGGAACAAGACAATATTATCTATGTCTTTGTATTAATAACCCTGCTCTAACTTTTTATATTGCTAATAACATTTTGCCTTGTGGTTCATAAATATTATCACATGCTATTACAGTATAAATTTGTTGTGAGTAAAACCAGAAACCTTTCTAACAGTACAAGTTCTGCAATTACTATGAAACATTGCTTTTTGAAGAAGTATAAGATAAATCAGTGCAGGGTAATGTAAAATGAACTATATGAAAATTTCCTTAATCTTTGGCTATAGGAAGTTGTCCTCTACCATCTATTCAGGATTATCTGGAAATAATTTCATGGGTAAAAAGCATTCTTACTAATTCAGNATTATCACATGCTATTACAGTATAAATTTGTTGTGAGTAAAACCAGAAACCTTTCTAACAGTACAAGTTCTGCAATTACTATGAAACATTGCTTTTTGAAGAAGTATAAGATAAATCAGTGCAGGGTAATGTAAAATGAACTATATGAAAATTTCCTTAATCTTTGGCTATAGGAAGTTGTCCTCTACCATCTATTCAGGATTATCTGGAAATAATTTCATGGGTAAAAAGCATTCTTTGAACATTCAAACTAATTCAGATTTTTCCTTCTCTATATTCTGCTTCTCCTCATGTTATCTTACTGTAAGTTTCTGAAATGAGTATTTCTCGACTTATTGATTTACACATTGTTGCACTATATTACATTTATTTATTGGAAAGTATGTATGGGTATCACTTTGTTATTGCAGTAGATTCTAGATGGATATGCATATATATCTGCATCTGCATGTAATCCCTGTTGTAATGGGACCCTGAGAATACAGCTGGGTTTTAAAAGTCGGCTTTTGCGAATTGATATCACAAACATTTCTTATTCTAAGTAAATGGGATAAAGACTTAAATGTTATATTATGATCTCCAAAACCGCCCCTTCATCTTTGGTCTTAGATCACAAGAAATAAACAGACTATATTCTAGAGCAATCAGATCACTGTTTGCCCATTTTAGTTATTCACTTTGTTTAACTGCTGCTGCTTAGTGAACTGAGTCATTGTGAGGATCTTTGTGGGCCAGTCTATCAGGTTAACCTGTGCTTTTTCTTAAATCCGAATCTAAGGATTTTTTAATTTGTTTAAGTGAATGGATTGTTTTCTGTGTAATCCACTTTAAAATGATTGAGACTTTTGTACTGTGCTTCAATGCAAAACAAGTTTGTGGTTACGGTAATTTGTGTATTGTGCCTAGAATGCTTCTCATTTCAAAACTGACTCTCTCTAGCCAGCAGTTTATGTGCTTCCAGTCCAGATTTGGGATTTAGTCTCCCTTCCCTGCATGAGGGGCTCATCTGGAATAATTATCTGGTTTTTTTTCTTATGATTCATTCACTTCAAATAGTCACAATTAATCATGGACTTCAAAAGAAACAGTGTAAGGAGAATTAATCTCCTCAATTAAACAGTTAACTTCTTTCACAGCATCATCTAAAAAAATTCAACTTTTGAGATTAGCACAATTAACAGATAAATTAGTGCTTTTTGGCCGAAGCGAGATTATGAAGTTTCACCCTGCAGAATCTGAAGTAGACCCTTGATAGCCAAGCTGTAAGTTCTTTAGGACGAAGCCTAGTTGCTGTAATTTATTGCATGCCCTATTCTCATAACTATTTCCTTTTTAGATACTGTTACAGCTGTGGTTTTCCAGGGATAGGAGAAAGCAAATAAAAGTATTACCTTTTCTTAGGACAAATTATACTGGGGAAAGGCAAACCCACCCTTAGGCATACCAGCTTTCCTTCAAAATTTTCTTTTTCTAGTTAAATATTTTTGAACCCAAAGCATAAACTAATGGGCTGGCACAACCACAGATTGATTCTTAAGGTGAGAAATTATCCTCAAAAATATGTTTCCCTTAGTACTTATAATTGTGCCAAAATGTACAGTGAAAGTAGATAATCCATGGCAGTCATTTGTGTTAAGCTTTAGTTAGTCTGAGTCATGCATAGAACAGTTTACCTCTTAAAAATAAGGACCATATTTAAATATAGATGTGTCTGAATCCGTACCCTCATAGGATGTTAGTCCTCTATGACCATGAGCTTGAGTTAAGACTTGCTGAAGTTCTTCTTTGCTTTTCAGCATTTATTAAATGTTCAGACAATTCAACTCTAATTGAATAGCGTGGTTCTCACAGAACATGAGGAAAAAATCGAAGCAACTTTTCCATTTATAGTCTAGGCTAACACAAATACTTTGTATTTCAAGTTCAGGATTTTAGATGCAATGGTTTTGTAAGCTGTAGTCCATGCACACATTTTTGTGACTTGCTTAAAATGCTTAGGACTAAGGGTAGTAGATTTTGATTTTAACTTTGTTGGATCCACCACCAGTTCCTTGCTTCGCTGAGGGGGTGGTGTTTGGGTGGGCAGGAGAGAGACTTGACTGCAATTGCAGTACAAGACTGTGTGCAGTGTGCTTTTAAAACAAATAAAAGCTTTTTTCTTCTTCAGTGAGCAGGTTATTTGTATGTTTGTCCTCCTAGTGAAAGCCTTGAAGATCTGCTTTTAAAATGTGTCACATGGACAAATTGGAAATGGGCTATAGAGCAGTAGCTGTAATCTTTTGGTTCTATTTTAGTGGAGTGTTAATGCTGCAAATTTATAAACATTGCTGTGGCTGGTCCATCCCTGGCAGTATTCAAGGCCAGGTTGGAAGGGGCTTTGAGCAACCTGATCTGGTGTAAGGTGTCCCTGCTCATGGCAGAAGGTTGAAACTAGATGAGTTTTAAGGTCCCTTCCAACCCAAACCATTCTATGGTTCTATGAAAAAATAAGTTTGCAGTTCTTTTCAGCACATTTTCACCTTTTGTGGCACTGCGTCAGGCCAGCATAATCCTTAGAATATTAAAATCCCCACAGTAGATTTAACTGCAAAGACACACATCAGTAGCCATTGGAATTACTATCTTTTATAGCTGTTAGCTTCTTGAGAAATACTTCAGTTCTCTGTATTCCTTGTCTGTGATTGCAAAACTGTGGGAGTTTCACAGTCTGTGTGGTGCATAGAGAACACAAGGTGTGAAAAGGGCAATCCTTTGACGTCTGCATGTGTTTCAGATTTGCCGTAAGCTGAATGGAATCCGTTTCACCTGCTGCAAAAGTGCCAAAGACCGGACGTCCATGTCAGTGACACTGGAGCAGTGCTCCATCTTGAGGGATGAACATCAGCTTCATAAAGACTTCTTTATTCG
Organism: Agapornis roseicollis; assembly: GCA_002631895.1. Lineage (NCBI taxonomy): Eukaryota > Metazoa > Chordata > Aves > Psittaciformes > Psittacidae > Agapornis > Agapornis roseicollis. Next base: position 52,065 of record NDXB01008587.1, on the reverse strand, counting down.
GGCACTGGACTGTATGAGAAGGTATGTGGAGATTTTTGCACATCAGTTGCATTTTGAGCTGAGCCCGAACTAAGAGTCTAAAGCCAGTTGCAAATGTGTGATAGGCCCCGGTCCTGATTTAGAACAGCTTGACCAGCAGCATGCCAGCTGGTAAGTCACTTCTGCATGCAAGGGCTTCACAACTGTGTGTTTTAGCAGTAATTAACAGTTTCTAAGATAGATAGGTGAAACCTTGGAAGTGTCACCACTGACTGTAGCATTTGACCAAGGTAAATAGCAGTTATTTTAACAATTTCTTAGGCTTTCACGAGACTTAACAAGCTTTTATGACAATATAAATAAAAAAATGAAAGTTAGTTTCTGTTTTAAGATATATTTTTAAAATGTTTACACACTCATTAAAAACTTGTGTAAAATTTATACGAATATTGTGAAAACAGTATAAATATTTTTTACAGATGGCAATTCTTACCTCATGTTATTAAAAATAAACTTAGTTTGGACTGATGGTGTTGCCATTAATATCTAATAAAGTCTTTACTATGCTTTAAAAGAATAAAATTTTTAATCCTAAATTACAGCTATGCAGAAATTGAGGCCGATGCTAGCAGCAGTGTGTGATTAAAAGATGTAAAGATTTCTGATTAAATGACCCTGATGAATAAAAAAAGAAGGAATTGAGCAAACAGTTTTGATCATGAAATGAATCCAGATGCTATATTCTCTAAAGAAGCTTTCATCGTTGGCTTTAATCAGTACTGCAGTGTGTTTTCTATAAGAGTTTAAGAAATGTATCTACAACATTCGAATTAGGTCTCTAGGAAATAAAAAGGGTCACTGCAAAACTAACAGAAAATATTCTGGTTCAGCCAGCAAAGAGTCATATCTTGCACAATCATGTTTGAAGTCTGTAACTGGTAATTCCTGACCTTAATATTTAGTATAGTCAGATCAGGTGTTTAATGTCTACATTAGCACTGTAGGTTTACACAGGTAGGGTCCTTTTGTCTTTTGGCAAAGATAGATATTCTAAAGAAACAAAGTAATGTTTACAAAGAGTAATTGAGCAGAGGACTGAGATGGGTTCAACCCAGGTTTGTTTTGCAAGGTGCTAACACAGTGTCCTGTATTAAAATGAGGTCTATCATTTTGTATGTACCTTGCAAAAATCCCTTTGTCTCTGCAGTATTTCAGTGAGTGAATGACTTGTGTGCAGTCTTTCATAACCTCATATTTTACCATTAATGAACAATTTCTGAGTTTTCTGTGTTAAATTTCATTTATGTTGGCATTTCAAATGTTGGGTTTTTTCCTTTTATGTCTCCAATAAATACAAAAGCGTGTAAGCTACAGTAAACTACCAGATACAAGCAAACTAACTACATAAACCCATTATTATGTTAGAATAGCATTGAACAGTAGATTGGAAAAGTTTCACAGATACAAATATGATTTTAAAAAGAAAAAAAAACAAACCTGGTATTCATACAAACTTGTTAGTATGAAAGTGTAGTAGGTTTTTGTAGGCTAAAAGTGACTTTGAGTGCTTTTGTATCACATATCTGATCTGAAGGCTGAGAAGATTAACACGTCAGTTCCGTTTGAAGGTAACAGCAAATTGGAGCTGCAGAGGAATGGTGAAAAGCCCAGAAAATCTGCAGAAAGCATAAAAAAATAAATGAGCAGATGGGTATATGAGGTTGAAGCACCATCACAAAAGTTACTTCTATGATTTTGCTGTAGTTTTGAACAGAGAAAAGTTTTATCTGGCTAGTATCCGATAAATTAACTTGAAACAGCCTTGAACTGATGTTAGATGCTGTGTTGGATGGAAGGTAATAATTTTGACTTGGGAAATTGTAGGGTGGTAGGATTGTCTGGGTGGTAAGATAGTCTGGGATTTAAAGCAAAAGCCTTGCAATTAGTGTGGCAGTGACATACAAAATAACCTGCACCATCAGGATAAGAAATAAATAGATCTTTTACCTGGGCTAGTTTTGATCCGTGTAACATCGTTCACATAAGTGGAGGTTGCTAGCAAATGAAGAACAGAGGAAAAACAATGTCAAATGGGGACACACAGTGCTTAACTCCATGGTGCTACATACCATGAGCTGCCTTTGGGTGCTTTTTTCGTATCTTTGGTGCTACATACCTTCAGCAGGGACTGTTTCTCCCTCCCCACTGCCCATCTGTTGCTGGAGGTGCTTCTGGAACAGTGCTGGATGACACAGGCTTGCTTCCCTCCCTCACCGCCACTGACTATGTAGTGTGGCACGGACCCTCCAGCTGGGCTCTACACCTGTAGGCAGATGGAGGAAGGTCAGTTGCAAAGAAGGGCAATTTGAGAAAGCAAACTGGGAAGGAAAGAGCAGTCAGGCAAAAGAGATGAGGGGGGGAAAAGCCATAATTTCCACAGGAAGACAGACGGTGTTTCAACTGCATCTCATGTATCTTACCTGAGGGAAGTTTGGCAGCTGTGGTTTTGAGGTTTGTGTGAATGAGGTCAACAGACTTGTTTGATAATCATTGTGATGCTTGATCCTTTCTTTTTGTTTGATTACTATTGCAGAGTGTTATTTGAAAGATTGTGCTGTGCATTTCTATGCTTTTCATTGACTACCTGTAGAAGCTTTTAGAATGATTTTCACATTTAAAAGAACCTATTTTGTTTTAAGAGCAGACAGACAAAAGCTCTGTTTGCCATTTAGTTTATGGTTTTTAGCAATTTTCCCCTGATGAATCTTCTCTAGGTCACTTAGTTAAACTCTGCCAGTCAAATCCCTTTATGTTGATTGCCACAAATCACTTCTAAGCCTTTCAAAAGAACTAGTAGAACAGAAAAATTCAATTTTAACATCCAGAATCCTAATGGCCTGGATTGATCTTTGAAAGGCTTCTTTCAAGAGTTAACAGTAGGAGAGGCAGAGTACTGTGAAACAGAGTGGTAGAAGCAAATGGTGAATCAAAAGCAGCCTCTATTGAAAATGCCATGATTTTGAGATACGGAAATTACAGAGGTGCCTGTGTAGCTGTAAAGCTTTTTCTTTTCCTGCCAGTGCTGACACAGCTTCACTGGCTGTTGTAAAATGGGAGCATGTGCTTATGGGTTTGTGTTTTCTGGCCACCAGAAATTTGGAGATACTGACTTCTGCATGATGCTGTTTTTCAGCTTCTCTAATGTCCCTAGAATTTTGAGCAATTTCAGATGTTTTGGTGTGTTTGCTTTAATATACATTGCACAGTGCTGTTTTGGAAAATAACTGCCAGTAGCTGTTATTTAATGACTTAGTTTGTAAGTAGAATCAGTGGCTTGTAGTGATAAACTATATGATTTTTGCTCCCTAAAATGAGAAAAAGGAAGAAAGAAGAAAAACTGTACAAAAATGCTTCCATTAGTTGACCCTTGAGCATATTAAAACATGTGGTGAAACGATGAGAGGAATTCCAGCTTCTCATCACTTAGCATATGTAATATGTGGTTTTGTCTTCTGGGTGCAACTCTAGCCATTATGGTGTTGCAATTGATGTGTATGTGAAGCAGCTATTCCATAAATAATTCTCCGTATCATAGTTTCCTTGGTATGTGTATGTGATGTCCATGGATTTTAGTGACAGGCATAGTGTAGAATGAGGAAAATCAATACATTATCCCCCTCTGTATCAAATGCTTGCAATTCACATCCTATTAAAATCATATTTATAATATTGCTGATGCTTTCAGATCATAATCTGTCACAGTCATCAATATTCTGTTCCTATTTTTCCCTTCCCTAGGAAGGAATATGTCCTATCATTCAATGTTAACTGTATTCCAAGAGGCAGGGGAGACACAAAAATGATTTACCCAAGTTCCTTTCAGTATCTGTCAAAGGATTATACTTTTTGTCTTTAGAGCTGGCCACTTACCAGGGAGGTTGGATTCTGGTAAGCAGCACACTAGAAGGAGAACACATTGGATTGTCTTTTTCCCTTTTTTTTCTTTTCTGAACCTGTTTACTTCCAAAGTTACGGTGACAGGGCTCCTTTTGGATGCCTTGGGTAGTGAGTAACCTCAGAATCCCCTGGGTTTTGAGCATGTTTCCAATAAAGCCTCAAAAGTAAAAACAAGCAAATGAAATGACAAGTTCACTGTATATGGTGAAGCCTCCCAGCTTTCCGCTTTATCATCATTCTTAGCAGGGCACAATACCTGTCAGGTCTGAAGACACTGAATGCAAAATTTGACTCAATGTAGGACACACTGTTTTCACTTGAAACAGTAGGCAAGGATATTTCAGGTTATTTTAGATAAATTGCCTATCAACAACCTGATTGAGTCATAAATACAGAGAATGAATGGTCTGGGCAACAAGGTGTGGGATCTTGATGGCCCAATTGTGAAGCAAAGAGTTACTTTTTAAAGAGCTGTTCGAGGGCATCTTTTCTTAGAGATCATCTCAAAGATTTGTGGGTTGAGAAGAAGGGGTGGCTGTAACAGCTCTTTATCAGATGTTCTGGGCAGAATCTATTAAGTCCAGGCTGAGATGACCTTGGCCATGGAAGGCCCTATAGCAAACACCACAGTCCTGCAATTGCTGCATGGGCTGGGAAGCAGAAGCAGAGACAGGACCAGAGACTGGGATCCATGTGCAGACAACTGTCGTTGACAAAGTATCAAACAGTAGCTTGAAAAGGCAGTGTTAAATCTAAAGTTTTCTAATATGAGTACTCTGTTTCACAGAACTGATCTTTATAATGTGTCTTTAAAGCAATGCTCTGGTTTTTAAGATTTTGTGTTGCAGCGGTCATCACCTGCCATGGAGAAGAACAGCAAGGAAAAGTCTTGTCTAACCCCTTGACCTGGCAGGTGTTCAGCATAAATTAAATCCTCAAAGCCTGTACCTGCTGAATTTTAACAGGTCCTTGTTAGGAAGAGGTGATTTGAGATTCTAGCAGGAGCAGGCTCTTACCATGGTTTTATCTCTCATACCTTTTTTACCTTGGATCAGAATATCAACTCCTGCTCATCAGGGTAGAGTTTCTAGTAACCATCACAAAAGAAAAAGCTGTATTCTTTTTACTTCTTTACATGACATTTGAAATTTGAGTTTTACCCATCCAAAATGAATGAACAATTGAAAGTAGAATCTCAATGGAAAATGTTGTGTAACCTTAATTATAGTTGCTCTTCCCCTGGAGCCTATAATAATATTATTGGACTGCTCACTGGGGAGGAAGTGAGTGTTCAAGGGCAACAGTAAAAAACTTTGCCACTCTTTGCAAGGAATATTTAGAGCTATGACCCAGGCTATGTCACCATACCCCTTAGCTTTTCAGCAGGCAGTAAACCAGAGTTTCTGAAGTAAATGCTTAGTATTCCTGTCAGTCCAGGGGAGGAAGTACCTGTAAGTAGTCTGTATCACCTCTACATTTTGGCACCAGCTTTAGGTGGGTGAATCCTTGAAATGCACCTTCCTCTCCTTCATTGATTATGTAGGAAAGGTGGGTACCTTCCTACCTGAGGACTCACATCCTGACAGTAAATTTTAGCTGACGAACAGTAAAATATACTAACATAGCATTGGAGTGTATTACAGGGGGGAAAAAAAGTTCCTTTTTCATTAAAAAAGAAACTGGCCATGTCTGTGTTTTAGCTTTGTGACAAGAAACAAACCTTGATTCCCTGTGACTTTTTTTGCTGAAGGGAGCCCTTGCCTTCTGACTTACGCATGTATATGACACAGTTCTCCAGAGGAGAACCAGATTTAATGGAATTCCGATCATAAACTCGCCCTACTCTGAGTTCTTCTGCTCTGATTTGTACTTTCTATTTCTGAGATATCAACAGGGTAAATGATTTGTTATCTAGCCCATATTAATATTTGCCTTATCTTGACCCAAATGAGAGTCTAGAGACTTGAACTATGCCTTCTCTCTCAGTGCATGTTTTAATTATTCAGTAGAGGCAATGAGAAAGGTGTGTAATTAATTACCAGGTGCATGCTAGGATCCCTTAGTTTTCAAAACCAGCCAAATGAAAAAACCTTATCCAATAAATTTGTTTTCCCATTTAGAACCATAGCCTGTGTTTGGATCCTTAATAGTGCAGCAGTGATTTTAGACTCTGCATCTTTATTAATTAAAAAAGGAAAGTGCCTACACTATTTGCACCCCTAATGTAAAGTGTTTGTCACTTTTGTTGTACACAGATAATAGGACCATAGTTTTCCTGGACTTCACCTGCTGTGGGTGGGCAAGTCTAGCATGCAAGCAGTCAGGTTATCTGAAAATACAGTTTGGTGTTTACTTTTGAGAGTCTTCTAGTCATTCTTCATTCATTGGATGCTTTAGTGCTTATGCCATTGCTTATTCACGTCTTCCTGTGAAAGACTAGGTCTTACCTGAAATCAGGAAGTAGATGCATTTTATTCACCAGAGTGAGAAATACCAGATTTCTTCCTATTATATTTCACTTCTATTAAGATTTTCTGGGAGAGCGTGTGAGGAAAGTCCATGCATATTTATCACCTGTTAAATCTCCATGTGCCACAGCTGAATTACTATGGCTTTGACCACGTACACCTAAATCTCTTGGGAAAAGCAACACTGCAAGTCTAAAATTTAGATAAGAAGGGAGCAGGAAATAAGAATACGTGGGTAGTAACAGCATACAATAGCTGGGTAAATTTATCATGGATCCAATCTCTTCAAGAATTTATCTGCCTCTAAAACAATATTCCTCTCAGAATAATACGATATGGGCAGGGAGAGTATTTAACTTCCTTCCTGCAGTCCCAGCCACGTACAGACTGTGGAGAAGTTGGAGGGCACACGGGAAAGACTGGCACCTAGCTGCTATTCCAGAAAGGTAGTTTTGTAATACAGGTTTCTGCATTTCTTCAGGAGAAACACAATGAAACGTCAGGCTATAGTTTTAGTTGGCTAATGTAGAAAGCAGGTAATAGACACTTTGAGGTCAATTTTTGCTCTCAGTTTAGGCTCCCTTAAGTCCTTTATCAGACTTAGTTTCTTTTGGAGTACTCCCTGTTCACATAGTCATCATCTGTTCTCATCCAGCATCCCTGTTCCAGTTTTCTTTCATAGGATCCCTGCCTTTTTTATGCATGTGATTGTTGCTGTTTCCCCCTTCTGTCTGCTGCTCTATTTCCCTTTCCCAGTGATCATTTCCATGTTTCTTTCTCTCCTGCAGTATATGATAATGTGTTCAACTTGGTGTGTGATATTTTGAAGAACTCCTCTGAGAGTAGCCTTGCTTAGCTCAGTTCAAGAGTAAGTTTTACTGCTGGTTTCTAGCTGTTACTCTCTGAGGCAGCTCTGATTTGGTGACTGTTATTTCATAAATGTGTCCTCATCATTACAGCAACCTCTTTTCACTAGCATACCTAGCAGCAGCACATTGCTTCTCAGTGTTCCCTTGCCAGTAGAAGTCGTGGTAACTGTCAGGAGTGGAGTGACTAAAGGAGTTTCCATTTGGACTGCTTATTATGGATTTCCTATTTCCATGATGTTATCTGTAGTTGTCTGGAACTACACTCAATAACAGAGCCAGCAGCAGTATATCGGTATCCTGTTCTCTCGATCATTCAGAGATAAATTTGTGAGATAATTTTGGGAACCTGTGTTCTTTAATAGCCTAAGTAGTGTAATCTGTATGAGTAGGAATTACATGTTTATAAGGAAGTTAATGCAAAGGAAAGGTTGGAGCCCTCCCAGAGTGCACAGCCAAATCACTCTACAGTTGACTCCTACTGTTCCAACAGTTAAAGTGGTTTCTGCAACCCTGGGGTTTAGTAGTGCTGTAGTTGTATTGTGACTCCAAACATCGCCAGTGCCAAAATCACCAGGCACTTGGCTGTGCATATGCAGTGCTGGTTCTGTGCCCTGCTGTGCACTTACTTCCCTGACAGCTTATCTTCTCTCCCCAACCTGATGTTGTTGCCACGTGTGGATTGTCTTCCAGCAGTGGCTTTTCTCCTCTGTTGGAGATGGTCCTACTGCCCCAGGTAGGTGCCAGAGCAGAGTTTCTATCTGTGCAGGGCCCTGGGATCCCAGGCAAGTCCCATTGACAGGGGAGATCAGAGAGTGAGAAGTAAATCACTGTTCCCTGTAACTTCTATTATGGGATGAAATATTTGGGGTATATGAATTAGCCTCCTGCTTAGATCAGATGTTAATGAGGCAAGAGATGCCTCTCCCTGTGGTACTTGGAACTTTCACTTAGCCTTGTGTGAAAGATTTCATAGTATTGTGGTATTAGGTATATCATTCTTTATTTGAATTGGTTATATTTTTATTCCTTACAGAAGTAAATAGTGCTTTTGGGAGTAATTTGATAACTCTTGAAATATTCTGAGCATCTGTAATTTTAATATAAACACTGTTACTGGCAGGACTAAAGCCTACCATACCAGTGTAACTCCACGAAGGAATATGAGGTCAGGTTTGTGTCTCTTTTTAGGGTGAATAGAAGTTTTCTGTACCCTTTCATGGCTTATAGACTTTCTTGGAGAATGATTGTCTGAGGCCCAACTGAAGTTCTTCCACAGTTTGCCATTTGTAAGAGATCTCTTTCTACTCCTCTCATTAATCATATGTGTTTCCTCATGTATAAGCAGCTTCAGTCTCAAGCTACAGCCTTCCCCTTGGACCGTGTCTCTGCAACTTGACTGTATTTCCTTACACTGGTGAGAGAATAATAGTCTTTGAGATTTCTTATCCCTCACTTAAATTCAACTGAAATCAGTTAGCATGCCCAAAGGCTGCAAGAATACACAGATGCATCTCCCTTCCCCTCACAACAAGCACTAACATGTAACCTTTGCTTCTATAGGAAGACAGACTGAAAAGGCAGCAAATTATTATCAGCAGTAGATCAATGAGCTACACCTTGCTTTGAAAAAATGAGTATTTTCTCCTCAGCCACAGACCCGCCCCACTCAACAGCATTGATATGAAGAACTTGTTTAGAATACTTAAGAAAAGATTAAGAAGCAATCTGATTAGTCATATATTTATAAGAAAGGCCTTGCTCTAAGATCATCGCATTAATAGTTTGTGTCTTGGGTAAACTGAAAAGTCTGAGGAAAATATTATTCTTGCCAAAATAAAGTTCTTTATATGCATTTTACAAAAAAATCACCCCTTACTTCTCCAAAGTTGTTGATTTTTTTAAAAATTTAAATCCATTTCTAGCTTGTTCATAACCATTAACAGTGGAGCATCTACAGATTACAAAGTAATCAGCACCAGAAAGGGTTGCTGAGCATCATCCAGCAGTCTGCCTTGAGGTTGTGAAGTAAACAGAAAAGGGGAGTGTCCACAGTAGATTGTTTTGGAATGTTTTTCATACTACATGTCAGCCAAGAAACAAAAATCAGCACCTTTAATCTGGTTTGTTTTGGGGTTTTGTTTGTTTTGGGTTTTAACTCACTTAGCTTAACCAAGACTGGCATGGTCTGTGTTCTAAGCTTGTAATAACATGGCTGAGGGAAGCTGATAAAAATGGCTGAACTAGCAGTCTGTCAAGGACATTATCAGCTGGTTTTGAAATTATCAAAGTAGCATCAGAGAAAGGGAGGCAGTTACAATATCAACTCATTCTCATAGAATCATAGAATAGTTAGGGTTGGAAAGGACCTTGGGATCATCCAGTTCCAACCCCCCTGCCATAAGCAGGGACACCTCACAGTAAACCATGCCACACAAGGCTTTGTCCAGTCTGGCCAGGGATGGAGCACTCACCACTTCCTTGGGCAACCCATTCCAGTGCCTCACCACCCTTACAGAAAAGACCCTCCTCCTTATATCCAATCTAAACCTTTCCTGTTTAAGATTTAACCCATTACCCCTTGTCCTGTCACTACAGTCCCTACTGAAGAGCCTCTCCCCAGCATCCCTATAGGCCCCCTTCAGATACTGGAAGGCTGCTATGAGGTCACCACACAGGCTGAACAACCCCAACATTCTCAGCCTATCTTCACACAGGAAATGCTCCAGTCCCCTATCATCCTTGTGGTCCTCTTCTGGACTTGTTCCAACACTGTCAGCTCATGTTCATGTTCTCATCGACCACCACCCCCAAGTCCTTCTCCACAGGGCTGCTCTGAATCTCTTCTCTGCCCAACCTGTAGCTGTGCCTGGGATTGCTCCAACCCAGGTGTAGGACCTTGCACTTGGCATGGTTGAACTTCATGAGGTTGGCATCAGCCCACCTCACAAGCGTGTCAAGGTCCCTCTGGATGGCATTCCTTCCCTCCAGCGGATCCACCCAACCACACAGCTTGGTGTCATTGGCAAACTTGCTGAGGGTGCACTCAATCCCACTGTCCATGGCAGCCACAAAGATGTTGAACAAGACCGGTCCCAACACCGATCCCTGAGGATCACCACTCGTCACTGGCGTCCAGCTGGACACTGAGCCATTGACCACAGCTCTTTGTGTGTGGCCATCCAGCCAGTTCTTTATCCACCAAGTGCCCACCTATCAAATTGATGTCTCTCCAATGTAGAGACAAGGATGTCGTGTGGGACAGTGCCGAACGCTTTGCACAAGTCCAGGTAGATGACATCAACTGCTCTGCCCCGTCCATCAGTTCCGTAGCCACCAAATTGGTCAGGCAGGATTTCCCCCTAGTGAAGCCATGCTGGCTGTCTGTGAATTGATTCTGGAATTCCAGAGGAGTCTGCTTTGATAATATTGGTTATAACTGATTAGGATATTTATTCATAAGTTTTTAAAAAACCACTGTCATGTTCAGCCTTTTCTGTTTCACCTTTTGTTGTCATCAGTGTGCATTCAGAATATGCTCTGTCCTACTTATCTGTTGCTAGTTAAAGTTGCTACGTATTTTCTAAGATGTCCTCTCTCACTTAAGATCTTATCATAAAAAAGTTGCAACATGAGTTTGTTTCCTGAAGAAAGTGTGAAACTTTCTAATTGCTTATCATTTCTTATTTGTATTGTATTCTTCACTTTGTCACCCATATAGCAACTGCTAATGTGGTAAACTGCATAGGTACTAAATGCCTTTCTTTTAATAATCACTAGGTAAATGTTTTAGAAGTAGGTCAAAAGCTGAGATTTGAGCAGATATGCAAACAGTTCTTAATGTCAAATGTTTTTGACTTAAAAAGCTTATAATTGACAAGCACAGGATGAGATAAAGAAAGGCACTTGTATCTTTTTCACATCCTTTTCAGGATAAAGATGAAAAGTCACGTCACTTGCTCATGACCACACTGTCCTTTCCTTTGTTGGAAATTGAATTTAGATCTACTTTCATAAACAGAGACTTTTCTCATTGTCTGGCTTGTGTTAAACAGAAGTTGTGATGCTGTACTTGCATGTGCAATAGCAATACTTATGGGTTCATTGCCTTACTGACACTCACTATTCTGCGCATTAATAATTTTCTCACTCCCTCTTGCTGCGTGGGTTCATGCTTACATGACTGGGTTCACATTCGCTGTCTGCACAGTTAAAGCCTCTTTCCCTCCTGGACTCTGCTAAACAGGTGCATGAACTGCCTGAGCACTGGTGGGCAGTCATTCTCAACATCACACTGAAAAAAGCCCCCTCTTGCTTTCTTGCTGTGTTGCTGCTTAGTGGAGAATGTTGCTCCCTGTGTCCTCTTTCTCTGTAAAAACTTGCTGCTATAATGGTATTATCAGCAAATTTGTAGACAATTACTTTAAATATAGCTTGACATTTCTGTTACCCAGATTAACATCATTTCCTGTGTGAAGATCCTGCTTGGATTCATTCTTGAAGTGAGCTCATGCATGTCAGACCACTAATATGCTCTTTATTCTCACTTTTGTGAAGTGCATGCAAGTGGCCCAAGAGGTGCTGCCAGGCAGACGAGTATTCATTTTACTGCTGTAGGACTGTTTTTCCCCTGCTAGCCTGCCTTGCTGAGCTCTGTAAGTTACTGTCTAGTGTTCATCTTGCAACTCACTTCCTCCTGCACTTTCTTGAAGGAAAAATCACATTGTTTCATGAAGCCCCTTAGAGTGGATATGACCTTATGCTTTAGGCTTACTGTGCTCTACAGAAGTATTAAGAGGGTTAGTTTTGGTTATTTTTGTGACCAAGTTTATTGTCTGCCTGGCTATAATTTGTGTAATTTTAATCCAATAGATTAAAAGCCACTAAAATATATTTTTGGCTAAAGAGGACTGAAATCACCTTTCATTGGTGCCTTGACAAGGCATCATTGCATACAGCATATTTTTGCCTGCTCAGTGTGTTGGTCTGTGTGGTATAGCCCATAACATGCATGCTAAGACATAGAGTCAAGTAAAAGGTAGAAATGCAGGAGTTGGTGCATTTCATTTTGTCATGTGTTCATAGAATCATAGAATAGTTAGGGTTGGAAGGGACCTTAAGATCATCCAGTTCCAGCCCCCCTGCCATAAGCGGGACACCTCACACTAAACCATGGCACCCAATGCTTCATCCAATCTGGCTGTTTTATTCTGTGACTTGATGAAAAGAATTCTTTAAAATGGCATACAAACTTCACAAATATTCTTTCCAAGACAGGAAACCGTTTTTAGAGTACTTCTATTTCTGTATCACTGTAGCTTCTGGTTGTTTCTCATGCCTTGACTGGCAATTAAAATTCAGCTAAAAGACTTGAGACCTTTGTGTCCTGAGTTGCCCTGCATGTGTACTATCTTCAGATGGAGATACTTGTTTGTAGATTAAGATTTTACTGAGCTAGAAGAGCTGGGGAAATTCAGTCACTTGATATAAGGTGACAGAGCTGTTGTTCCTGGTGTTTCAGGGGGGATAATGAAACTTGAGTGTGCCAGCATTTTTCAAATCAGACACTTTTTCTCACTTTCAGACAATGGGTGTTTGCTGGTAGGAGGGTGCTGAGCAAACACATAGCACACTAGTCTAGAAAGGTAATTGTAGTCTTAGCTGATTAAGTTATTCTGTGAAAGAGGTATCTCAAATTTGATGTTTTCAGTTCCAAAGGCAATCATTCTTCCTGCTGTCATGAAGAATCTTCCTCTGTGCAGCACAATAGGGACAACAGAACTCATTTTAGTCTCAATTTAAGTTTATTTCCAAGGTAAAACTTGAAATGAGGTCGTAATGAACCTGCATGCACAGTTTTGATTATCCCCTGTGTGCTTATACAAGCACTCAGACACAGTACAGGCACTTTCCAGACATGGTTCTGAGAGTGTTTGTCTCTTGAGCAGATTAAAAAATGAAATTTTCTGCTTTGTGTGCCCTTAGAGTTAATATAGTAAGAACATCTGGAATTCAGCTCTTACGTTTGAATGAGAACCACCAAAATACATACCCAAAAGAAGAAAAGATAATCATGATATGATAACTATAGGAAATAATGAGTTAGTAAGAAAAGAGACTAATCCTATGAAACAGAGGATGATCAAACCAATTAAAACATTTGGAAAGGAGAACTCATAAATGTGTTTCAGTTCCAGCTGTGCAGGTCAGTGGGTGCTGTGGTGATAACAGCCAGTGTCTCCCTCAAATTCTTTGAATTTAGACATTTATGTCTTTTCTAAAATACTGGTTTGTGCCCTGTATCTTTAATACACTCAGTGGACAAACAGCCTTTATCTGAAATAAAACTGGTATAGCTATAGGAAAGTCCAAGGATCTAAACTGACAGACACTGGTTAGAAATATACACACCTCACACATGAGGTGACAAACATTCCAACACATCACATTGTGTAGCATGAACTTTATTGATCTCTATGATCAGTGGTTATATATTAGCATATAGCCACACTGGGGTAGCAGAAGTCAAAAGACCTTTTCCCAGACTGCACCAACACCTGCTATTGTGGTGGGCTGCTTTATTCAAATACTAAGTTTGTTATTATTGCATTACAAAATGCATTAAGCATCCAGTTTCCATTGTAAATGAAGCAATGTATTACCTCAATAGCTACTTTTGAAGCTATCTGCAACTTCAGACACAGATGTTAAAACTAATGGAACTAAATGAACCCCCTCTGAATTGTAATCCTTGAATAGAAAAGTGCTTTTTAGTAAGGTTTTCTTAATTATAAGGCTTATTAAATGAAATCCATATTACAGTGGAGAGGAACAAGTCAAATGATCTTTTATGGCAAAAATAAAAACTTTAAACTTTCTACCCATACTCCATTGGGCATGGAATGCCAGAAGAAAAATGAAAAGACATTTAATCTTGTTGCAGAGCTTGATGTTCTGTACCACACTGTAACATAGCCCAAGCCAGACAATTGCTTCCTCATAAGTCTTTTTTTTCTTTAACTTTTATTCACATTGCAGAGAAAAAAAATTGAGACTGTCCATTCAAAATAGTCTGCAGTCAAACGAGCTTGAAATATGACATTGTTAGCCATCCCGTTTGACCACATTTATGGTGCTGGAAACAAAATCTAAGGCTTGTGTGGTTCATTTTTGTAAGCAATGCAGTGGCAGCGCAAGTACAGGCTGGAGATCGTAAAGCACTATAACGTGGGGGAAAACCCATTGGTATCTCGTCTTTAGGGAAACAGATGTTCATAGAGAACTCTTTGCTTGCCCCCAGGTTGCCTGTTACTTCTTCAATGGTTAATTATTCTAAACTCAAGAAAACATCATTGAGCCAATATAAAATTGTAATCTTTTTCCACTGAAAAATTCCAGTTTAGGATGCAATATCATGTTTTCAATTTTCTACAGTATTTTTACATGTATTTCATTACTGTGTACTGTACCTGGGAAAATGTCATGTATTATTTCATGCCCCAAAATATTCTGCATTGATGTACATAAACTGGTAAGTGGAATTGCTGGCCTCCCACATGCTTTTAGCTTTGTTTGAATCTCATATCTGCAAAGAGAAAACTGAATAAAAATAGGGCTAGTAATAGCACTAGTGAGAGTTAAATAAAAGAAACACTGCTTGCCTGTTTTAACTGTGTTGTACAAGAGGAGGAAGGATGTTGTTAACTTAGTGGTACGTAACCGTTGCACAGCAAACTCTGCCCTGTGTGTATATGAATGGGATAACAAGAGATGCCTGTAGCTTGACAGTGGTAATTTTTAAGACTTACTTCTGCTGTTAATTGCGGCTTTTGTGTTGTATTGATTTTGTTGCAGCTGTCACTAGCAGCACATTAATAGCACGTTACAGAACTTATTTTTAACTAACGCAAAATTAAATACTAATAAAATGAGACAAGCTTAATTCCGGCATCCTTTCTATGTGTAGGCTGGGCTCTGATGAGATGATGTGAAGCTGATTTAGGTTTTAGTAAAGGTTAACTGAGAGTTAAACTATGAAAATGGTTGAGATCTTTTAAAAAAGAACACTGCGTACTTGTCCATATATAATTGTGCTTATGGCAGAGGATAATTTAAGCAGTTTAGAAGTCTTGGTCTCTGCTGTGTTCTTACCAGTGCATTAAATCTACGCCAAAAAGGGGAATTGTTTAGTTACTAGAAGCCTGTAAGTGCTGTTCAACGGCCCTAGAAACGTAGTATTAACCAAAAGACAAGGAGAAGGATGTACTTTTTCATAGTTCATTGGCTGTGAGCAAGTGCTGGAGACGGCTGTGAATGCTGACACATCTCACTGGGCCTGGAGAGGCACCGTCATTCCCAGGGCAGTTAGTGTGGGATATGTCAACAAGATAATTGAAGGGCATTAGCATTTATTAGAAATTAAAAGGGAAGCAGAATTCCTCAAGGCCTGCCATTGTAATAGGCATCTGGGGGGGGATGAAGTGCTTCTAATTAACAACCTATGTGCTTTTTGGCTGCACTGTAGATTTTTCTGTCTGACCACCTGGCCTCTGGCTCACAGTTACTCAAGCCAAACACTTTAAGCATGTGAATAAGTTACTGTTTTTCTTAATGACAAAAGAAGCATGAGCAATACCAGAATTAAAATGTCTCAGAATTGACTGGGTTGAGAACTGCACTCTTTTATAGAGTGTGAAACAGGAGGTGCTGAAATTGCCCTCAGCACAATCTCATTCAGTGTTGTGTTCTAGGGGCACTGAAGTTATTTCAAAAGACAGGGATTTTCTGGAAAATTGGTGCAGCATTCATCTAAAGTGGGAGCACCATCAGATAGTGTCTTACTGAAATGTTTCTTAAACTCTTTATCTGCCAGCCTGCAAAATTACCAGCATACGTAATAGATTGTACTGTAGGAAGTATAATCCACCATCTCAGAGAGGGAAGTTTTATACCCTCCCGCTATCTTCCATATCCTATCCTGGGGAGGGAAGGAAATGCTCAAACATTGATACTGGCTCACTGCTACTTCAGAAGGAAATAGTGGTAGAGTATAAGTGAATAAGTTATCCACAAACTCTTTGGTGTTCCTAATTTTATGTGACATGTTTTGGAATTTTCATAGTAAAACACCAGTTTTTGCACAGTTAAAAACACTTTTCAGACAGTATCCATCCGTTTACTAGTAAGGGATGGCAATTAGCTGAAAGCCCCACTTCTGAACTGCTTTGCACTTACACGTGCAGCTTGCTGTGGATGTGTTTGGGGATATTCATTCTTAAAATGTTTCAATGACTTCAAAGTTGCAGGAATGGGCAGATTGATTTCTGTAGCTCTTTGCAAGCTGCAGGTCCCAAGGCATTGTAGTGACGGCTCTGGTGAGAATGTTTCCTCTGTACTGATCATGAGTTTGAGATAACACAGTCTGCCATACAGAAAAAAAGATACAATATTTTAAAGGTGTAGTGTCTGATGGTGCAGTCCAGGTCAAGAAGTAAACCTGTGGTTTTTCATCTGTCAGTGACTTAGCTCATCATTGAGTGGCACTGAAGTGTAATGAACTCTTCTTGTTTTCTGTTCAGGGAGTCCTGAATGTAGTTCATAGAGCAAGCATATCCTGAGAGCTGTGTCTTTCATCTTTGGCAAACACTGAATTGCTGTGACTGCACTGATCCAAATGATGTTCTTCATTTCCTTGTAACAGGAAGGAAAATGTAGCAGTATGATAGAGAGGAAGGTATTTGCCCCTGTGTTATAGTTTGTTTTCTTACTCCTTACTGCTAGCAAAGGCTTTGGGATGCAGGAGGTAAATACACTGCTTATTGAACCTTCAGTCTATAGTGATCTCAAGTCTATAAAAGGTCATTTTTTTTCTTGAAATTGTAGGAGAAAAACTGTATGGGTTTGTCATGGTCAGACTAAAGCAAAAGCCCAGCACTTTAGCACCAGCTACTGAAAAGAAAATTAATTCTATCCCAGCTTGAAACCAGGACAGGGTTTTTGTCTCTTCACTCTCCCCATCAGTGCAGTGCTATCTTAGCTTAATGTAATGGTCTATGCTAATACTCACTTTCTGAGATACGATGAAGGGAGCTGGGAGAGTCTATCTGAAACTTACTGAGGAACCTGCAGCATCATTTGGCATAAAAATTGCCTTACAAACCTGAGTAGTGACAACAAAGAGAAAAAGCTTGTAAAATATTTCAGCTTCGGTCTTTCTCTTTGGTATCTGAGGAAGAAAAGCCTGAGAACAGGCTCCAAAACAATTTTGGCTGTCTTCTAAATGCTTAAACAAAACAAGTAGAGAGAAAACAGTCACATCCACTCTCAATTTCCTATAGAAAGGATTTGTTCTTCAAAGTCTCTACATATAACCTGTTACCAGAAGGGATAAAAGCCACCCTCAAGGCACTTCATGAGAATTTCAGCCCAGCTCTGTCATTTGCTCTGAAGGAAGTGGACAGAAAATGCAGTGCATTTGGGATTTAAATAGGATGTTGTTAGCATTTTATGAAACTCTCTTAGTTATGACTAAAATCAACCTCCTAAACAAAAGATAAGGTGTTTTAATGGTAGGACTCTTGGGTGCAATCTCCAGATTGCTACAGTCTGCATCCCAGCCTGTGTGGTTTTGGGTAAATTTTGTTTAGCTGTTGACCTAGTGTGAGTAGGGGTGCTGCATTAGTGCTGCTCTTGGTACCAGCGCCACCAGCTAAAATCAGGTTTTGGTGCATTTTGTGATTGGGAATCTATATGTGTGCTAAATCCCTTTGCATAAATCCACCCACGTAGTTTGAAGGACATTCGCACTTGAAGAAATGGCTGGGATCAGAACAGGCCAGGTATCAAACTGCCAATGTGTTCTAAAAAAACCTGTATCAGTATGTTGGTTGAAAGCAATTAATGAACTGGCATTGTTCATTTGAAACAGAAGAGTGGTTTTCAGATCTTTACTGTGATTTTTTGTATGGCTCATACATTGGTTAATCTCATGAAGAGATGATGTGAGTTGGTGTCATTAATCAGCAGCAGCCACGTTCCCGCTGTTGTATATCTCAAACTGAATTTGCAGGTATAAAACAGTAAATTACAGTATTCAAATTTATACTTCTTGCTGTTCAACACCCTCCTCACTTAAAATGACCCGAATTACAAATGCAATACAGATTGTGATCCTCTGTTTACACCAACAGTTCTCTCTGATTTTAATTCTGTCATTCTACGCATAGATTTGAACATGTAGAAATTAACATCAGATTTTAAGTATCATCCTTTATGCATGACTGTTTTGGTTGTACGAGAAGCATTTTTTGCCTCTTAAATCAGCTTTGCCACTTGTCTTCACCATGGGGGAGAAAAGGCTAGAAAAAATCTTTGCCAAAAGAAGAGGGATGATTCATGAAGATTTTTCATGGTCAACAGAAAGCATTTAAAATCTGATTAGACGTATAAGAGAGATAATTTATCATGGGTTTATGTTTCACTGTACTATGTGAGCTGAATATATGATCATATTCCTCATAAAGCTCCCTTGCTATGACATAAACAGATTGGAAGTAAGTGTGACTCATCAGCCAATTATAGTAGTGCCATAATCTTATGGCAGAGAAATGTCTTGTGTATTCAGAACTTACTCAAACATTGCAGTCATCATCATTTCACACTTGCTTAGATCTCTAAGAAACCCCAAATTCAGCCTATGGCTTGGTCGTGGTTTTTTTGCTTGGTTCTTTTCCTGCACGAAGACATAGATCACATTTGCTTTAATATTGGTTGCACATTGGATTGAATTTCAAACCTTGCAAAAGACGTTTGTCAGGAAAGATTTTGCAGTTTTGTCCTGAGAATTTCCCATATATGTAATCCTAATAGTTTATAGAAGAGTGTCTGGGAAGATTATTAGAACCGTATTTTTTGATAGAAAGAGAAACCCTTGTAGAATTTACGTGTAGTACCGCACGGCAGTATTGGTAAATAGTAGAATGAAACAGCAAATCCTCTGCTTGGAGTATAATAGAGGTGAAAATCATGTTTCAAAAACCACTCAGCTGGCTTGACAGGTAAAGAAGAATCTCTGCTGCGAACTTACCAGTTTTCAGTTCTGAAGCTAATCTCTGGTAAGAAGACCAGAATGACTTTGCAGGAGTTGAAGCCTCTGCCCATACTTGTAAATTAAACCCCCCTGGGGGATGTTTCTAGGACATGATCTCAGTCACGATATTTTTAAATGTTTCCACGTATGATTGTGGTGGATTTTAGCCTTCTCTTAGGTGAACTCAGGGCAGTTTGGGAGTTGGCATGACCAAGGGACTGTTCCCACGTGGCTGCTTCTGGTTGGCAATCTCTGTTGGCCGACAACGAGACATAGATACAGAATGTGAACTTGATTTTGCTGTTCAAGCTGCAGCAGCAGGGAACCGCTCAGGGTGGATTTAAACTCTTAATTTAGGTGTTTTAAAAGCAGCAGTGAGGAAAATGGGTTGTGATTCTAACTGGAATGTTTCATGTATTTTCACTGTATGAATTTTGTCAATGTTACTATTTTGCCATGTGGTTACTCTCTAATGTTGAAGGAAGAAGCATTCTTGCAGGAATCTTGTATCAGTCACAAAGGAAGACACTAATTCTCCTGCAGTCAGATGAGACTTCTGAAGTGCTGGGCTAACACTGAGAGAGATGTGTATTATCAAATAGCACATCTTTTTGTGCATATTAGGTATAAACCTTGCAGTTACCCTTTCATCTATTTTTCAGTGTTAATGGTATGTTGAAAGTTAACATGGGCAAGCGGTAGGGGGTTTACTTTGTAGTGAGCCAACAATTTTGGGACAGAATGAACCAAACTGGGAATTTTTCTGTTTTCCAGATCTGTCTGAAATGCTGTCTAAACAAATTAAAAATGTTTAACTTAGCATTGAATATTTCAGCATTTTTCTTTGACTTTCTCTAATGTAGGACAATATTGAAACAAAAATGGCTTTCACAAACAGGAAGCCAAAATACTTCTCTTAGACTTTTTCCCATCTTGGGCTGAAACTGTCAGGTGTGGTCTATTATGCATAGATCTGGGTTAATATGTACTGTATTTTCAGGAAGTTTAATATATGCCATACAATAATCAAGCTCTAACTATATTGTCTAGTTTTGGTAAATAATAAAATACCTAATTTGGGAACTATTTTTGTTGTTACTAAACTGTCATGTGAAAAAACAAATGGTGTTCTGATGTTTTATCATCACATATTTAGCAAACAGTAGATGAGCACATGCTTTTGTACCTTTTATCCAAAGTATGGTATTTTCCTAAATTTTATCTCAGAATCAGTTTAATGTCTTCCTCTTAATCTAGACAGTACATACAATCAACTAATAGATTGTGAATACCTAGTTCAATCTGTAAGAGTCCACATCTTTCAGGAAAGATGCTCCAGAACAGGATTGCAGGGAGACGTTTTTGTAGGCCAAAGCAGGAGTGAGTTGTGCTGTTCTATTGCCTGCATATGTGGGGTATGCCTCTCTTTCACTTACCCTTGGATGTTCAAGAATAGCTCAGCTGACAAAATTGATGGGAAATTCAGACATTAATAATTAGTTTTAATTAGTTTGACTTCAGTGAGAACACATACACTGGAGATTGAAAGAGAGCAGCTGTGTAATTTCACTTTTTACTTCACCATTCCTTCCAAAGTCCCCATGTCTATCTGTGTGATCACATAAGACAGATGGGTTTTCCTGGATGTGTTTGTGTGGGTGCAAGACCAAATGTCTCCTTGCCTCTCATTAAGTACTACTGCAAGAGTGTGTATTTATGAATCTGGTGCTCTGCACTGAATCATTATGGCATGTTCATAATAGCATTGAAAATCTCTCATGTGACCAGAGCTGAGCGTCCAGTACCCTGCTGTTTCTGGCCAGCTCCTCAAGATGGAATCTTTTTCTTTGGGCAGACTGAGGACCCTCAGTAATAGTAGCACAAAAAACTGAGTTACTGTATATTGACTGTTTTTCAAGATCTAGGTGTCATGACTACATTGTGAACTTGCTGCTTGGCCAAACTCAGTGGGCAGGCCTCATGTTATATCTTGTGCTCTCCTTTGTATGTTCTAAATAATAGTGTTAGAAAAGTAACATTTTGGTGTTATAACCAAACAAAGGAGAGACAAAAGGAGTAGGGAAATAAAGGATACTGATAAAACAAAAAAGAATAGGGAAAAAAGTTGCAGTACAACAGGTAAAACAAAAAAAGGGGGGGGTAAGGTGAAAATCCGATAAACACATTGGATTGTTTGTATTGTTGATGTGTGTTTCAATACCAACTGTCTCCAAATCCCTGACTGGATTCAGTTCAGAATTCATATCTGAAGAATACTGCAACAGTATTCTTTGATCCAAACTGCTCATCAGTTTCAGTAATGCCAGTTGTTTGGTTTGAACCGGAGTGGAAAATATAGAATCATAGAATAGTTCGGGTTGGAAAGGACCTTAACATCATCTAGTTCCAACCCCCCTGCCATAAGCAAGGGCACCTCACACTAAACCATGTCACCCAAGGCTTCATCCAGTCTGGCCTTGAACACTGCCAGGGATGGAGCACTCACAACCTCCCTGGGCAACCCATTCCAGCATCTCACCTATAGAATCACATAACCAGCAAAAATTTATTTCTAGCATCTTTTACTGTATCTAATATCATTTAGATTTGAGGAAAACATTGTATGTTATTGACACCAGTATGCATCAGGAAAAGAGATACTGTAAAGATTGTTGATACAGAAGATGCCTCTTACGGTTCCCTTCCATTTTGAAACAATGCAGAAACATTTTCTATTTTTAACAAATTATTGGAGGTTTTATTGCATTGACTTCGTATCTTAACATAAAAGATTGCTGCCCAGTATTCTGTTATATTTTTTATCTGAGTTCTGCTCTGAGTCAGCAGTCCTCCAGGGCTAGGCTGAGATCTATTTCCTTCTGAAACCTGTTTTATTCTTCTAGATTCTTCTAGTGCAGCATCTACATGATGGCCAAGAGATGTTCACAAGGATGCCATCTTTCTCCTTTGAAAACTTTAAGGCTGCCTTCTAGAACTGCAGTGCAGCATATTGAAACACTTGATTCTTCTCTGAAGTATTTAGAGTGAATCACAGTAACGTGTAATGTAGAAAATAAGCTGCTTTCACTCAAAAAAATTTGTGGGGTTTTATTTTGTTTTGTTTTTTTAAAAAAGCAAGCAAGCAGACAGTATTCTGTTTAGAATCTCTGAGGGCTGAAAACACACTTTACAGGTTTCTTTCTTGAAAGTTCTTGATTGTGATAGTCTTGAAAGGAATAAGTAAGTCAGCAAAATTGTGTAAGATTGAGAACTGTTAGCAGTCCCTTCTAGTTGAAGAAATATTTGTGCGGCTGGTTTTGGATGGGATTAAAGAGAAGCATCTCACTTTTGCCATTTGTCTGTGTCAGCACTGGAGTTTGACAAGAAAAACCCAACAGGCCCAGAAACTGCTTGCTTGAGTCTGTCTGCAGGTCTGTCTGAATTCCTGCTAGCACATGGGGTCCTTGTGTTCGTAAAAAGCCACCTATCTATTCTACCTGAAGCACTGCTTTAGGACACTTTAGAATTTCTAGTAGCTGGAGCTAGAAAAGTTCTAACAAGAGAAGCATATATCCCAACGTGATAAAATGCAACTCCAAAAACCTTGCACAGGGATGTCAGTGTGACTGATAATCAAAAGCCAGACTATGCCCTCATATGTGTGCTTGGCTTTATAAGGACTCTTGAGAGGCTTTTTTTTTTTCCTCACATCATTTTCATTGTCTCTGCTCCACTGCTTAGAGGTTCAAACAATTTATCATCCGAATTTAAAAACAACAGAGAACACCTGCTGTTTTGCCTTTGCCTCATTTGATAGGTATGCAGCATTATCCCAATAGGAGTTTAAGATGATAAAATACCAAGTGAGATAGAAGGCAGACTGAAATGGTTGTATCATCATTAAACTTACAGCACCCTTGGCTGTTATGATGTTATATTGGTGCTATGTTGTAAGCCTCAAATGAACAATTTGAAAGTAAATAAGTAGAAATAGTACTGTAGGTTGGAGAGGTGCTCACGTCCCTAGATGTTACGGATTTAGAAGCTTTCACTGTTCCTCTTTAAATTGAGTATGTGTGTACAAAATAAAAACTTGTTGGGTATTTTGGGAGTGTTCTTCCTTCCCTTGGTGTGAGTTGAGAGTATGGTTTGTGATGGAAAGAACATCCAAAACAATGGTCAGATGTCATTGTTCTGGTTGTGCTGAGTGTCAGTCAGAAGGCAAATCAATCCAGCTGACATGGCACCAGCTGAATTTATGCTGTTTGCAGGACAACTTCTACAGGTGTTGATGAGCCAGGGGAAGCAGTGTTGTCATGCTGCTGACAGCTGGGTGTAGGGCCTCGCTTTAACTAGATACATTAGTCACTGCAGAGAATGCTTTATGATGTGTTAGAACACATTGTCACTGCAGTGCATTGAAAAGTATTAGCAGAGCTTAGCAAGGCATCTGTCTGTGATCAAATATTCCTCTTAAATTAAATGCATGTTTAGGTATTCCCGTCAGCCTGTTCTTAGGAAGCTGACAATGGAGTTGAATCCTCTTGCTCTATTTTGAAGATGTCTTATTGAATCTTGCATAGAATGATATGACTAATCTGTGGAACAGAAGTCCCTGTCCATCAACTGTTCAGTGTGGTTTCTCTAGGGGGAAGATAGGACTTTTTGTGTTGAAAGACACTGATCATTCTTTTCAGCATATCAAAGAACAAATGCACTGTAGGTTTTTCTGTTTGAAATAAAATAATAGAAGAAATGGCTTTTATCTGCATTTCCATCATTACATCTGCGTAAATGTCACCGATGCTAATGTGACTTGTAGAAATATAGATAAAAAGACAGTCACACTGTCAATGAGACATGGAGCAAAATAGAACAAGGCAAATGGCAGAAGTAGGAGGGTTCCTTCCTGAAGAGGCAACCTGTAAATGTGTGTAACTCAGCCAGCTCAGAGTAAAGTGTTGGCATGCAAAGCTAAGGCTGTACCTCACAGTGGCTAATGCCATGGCTGTGCAAACTTACTGAGTGTTGAACTTTGTTGCTGTCTAGGTGGATCATTTCAGAGTAAAGAGTTTGGTCTGTGTATCTGCTGTGCCATAGGTGCACATATGAAGTCTGTGGTGGAAGCCACCCAGAAGGACAGTCCAAAAGCACCTGGGTTCTGTGACTGGGAAGGAATAAACAGGACTATGAGGGTTGAGCTAGAGCTCTCCATTGTGGGCGTGATGGGGGAGGAGTGAAACCAGCAGGCTCACCTCCAAGAGTAGAAAAGACAGTGCAAAGAGGTCAAAGAGGCAGACCTGTGGGACCCTGGAGAGGTTAAGGAAGGAAAAGAAAAAACAGCAGGCAAAATGTTTTTAAAAGTATATAAAGATACATGATAAAGGAGAAAATTAACAAAGAGCAATGCAATTAGTCCTCAGCTGATCCCGAATGTTAACATTATCACTGTGAGCAGAAGAGGAAGGAAGTTCTGGGGGTGGACCATAGGAAAAAGGTGTTAACTGGGTTGGTCTGATACAGAACACAGAGTTATTTCTTTTGGTATAAGCCACAGTGTTGACAAAGCATATCATACAGTTCCTTGTTCCTTGACAGTTTCTGAAAGAATTTTGTCTAAAATACTGTAAATGCAGTTCTTGCACCTCTCTTATTATCCAAGCTCAAGAAACTCAACATTGCCTTTTAACATGCAGGTCAGAAGGGTACGCTTTCTGTAACATGAAGTGATTGCTGCTGTCTTTGATGCACCCTTCTCATTTTACTTGGCATTGTGTGATATTACCTTTACTGTTCTGCAGCCTCTTTATAGTCTGCCAGCATTTTCTTTCTTGAAAGTTAGCATACTTGGGACATGTGCTGCTGAAAAAGCACTGTGTCGTAATCTGTATATTTGGTTATTCTTAGGTCCACTGGGGAAAATGGTGAGTTATCTTTTCATCCCAGAATATTCATAGTATATAGAAAAGTAAAAATCTTCTAAGTCCTTACTGGCCAAGGGACTAATAAGGACTCCTGAGTATATACCAATGAAGTATAGTTGAAGTATATGTTATTCTACTTGCAGAGAAGCTACCAAGACTACAATAGAAGAGGTTGACAGTGATTTGAAAGTATTCCTGCTGCTCTGACAGGACAGTGACTGTGCAATTTCAAGTGATTTAGTAGAAGTTTGCTGTAACCAAATTAGTTCCTGGCTGAGTTGACTTGACAAAGTTATAAGGTAATTACAAGAATGTAGATGTGAGCCTTTAAAGAAAGAACTGCTGTTGACTTCCACCAGCACTGGTGAATTTTTTAAGGAGTCAATATACCATCGTTTAAAGGATAGTTGTTAATTCTTTCAAAAAGGAGCACATGCCCATTCTATTTCTGCCTATATATTTCCCAATAGATAAAAAGAAGCAGGACTGAAAAGCCTGCAAACACCATGGAGACAGTCTTTTGTCACTGTTGCATCGTCACGTATTCATGATCTTTTTTTCTTTGCTTCCTTAACTTTTTTTTTAACTTCTCTTATTTCATTTCTGTTTGATGTGTGTGTTCATTTTAGTGATAGTATAGTTCATCTCGTAAGTTATTTAATGTTAACTCGTGAATACTACTCCAAGGCAATTAGCAGGCTTAATAACCTCTTAGACACCTGGTCATCGCGCTGCTCATATCAGCTGTAGACACAATAAATATATTGGAAGTACTTATCATAAATTTCTTTCACTGAAATGGTTATATGGTTTCACTTTGTCAAAATACTTTGTTGGCTTTCTTTGCTGTTTAAATGCTGCTCTGTTTGTTCCTAACTTCCCCTGTTTAACAGCAGACAAACCCAGGGAGCACTGAATGAATCGGATGATCCTGAAACAGGCTGTCTAACTGATAACAAGCCAACTTCTCGACACTTCTATCCTGTCGCCTTGCTGCTTGTCAGCTCACACTTGCTGGTTGTGTGGCTTATCTTAAGTCTTGCTTTGCTATTAGCCAAATATCAATAAACTTCACTTGTGTTCCTTTCTTTTCTACAAATAGCAACAAACTAACTTTAGGAAACGGAATTATGCTGTAATATTTCTACAATCTCAGACCCCAAGGATTCATCTTTAAGATAGAAATGACTGAAATGTATTATGGTTTGGTTTGTTTTTTTTTTCCCCCCAAACTTTAAGAAATATACTATGCATTAAGTGAATTGATTTGCTCTTTCTGTTTATGGTAAAGCTTTCCCACTTTAGTTAGCTCAAAGAAAGCCCTCTTATGATGCTGTCACTGTATACAAGAAGATGTGAACTCCTGAATGCTTGAACTCCTCTTTCAAGAGTAATTAATCTGGNTCTGTTTATGGTAAAGCTTTCCCACTTTAGTTAGCTCAAAGAAAGCCCTCTTATGATGCTGTCACTTTATACAAGAAGATGTGAACTCCTGAATGCTTGAACTCCTCTTTCAAGAGTAATTAATCTAAAAAAAAAAAAAAAAAAAGACTGAAAAAAGAATTTGCACAACACAAACTAACCCCTAGGCAAATATTTCAGGGCAGTGGTTTGTGAGACTTCACTTTCTCTGTGTTATTTTCCTTGCTACTAGCTGATGAGATCTTTTTTGTTTAACAAAGGATTATTACTTTACTACAACTAACCACTTTCTGTCAAGTAACCAAATGGAATGGAGTAGGTTCTGTTTTGTAATGAAATTCACCTGTTTGTAACTGTTGCTTTAGTTGCTTTTGCTTTCAAGACACTTTTATATTCTTTTTAACAAAGTCCTGTTTATGTCTTGATGCACCACTTTGGCACTTGTGACTTTTGTACTGTATGTGAAGAAACATCATTCCTTTCTAAAGCAGAGTGTTGCATTGGGCTGTTTGAAAAGCTGTTTCTTTTTTTTTTCTTTCTTTTTTTTTTCCCTTCATTGCAAAGCTGAACATATGGGAAATGAAGCAGAGATGAAACTTTCCTTTGCAAATCTCTAGGGCCAGACTTAATAAAATGCCTTATTCCTAGAATACGCATTTTTAGGGCAATGTGTACTCTAACATATATAGCAAACAATTTGGAAAAAAAAATCTATGAGAAGGTTTAAGAGGCAAATATATTTATGGAATTAGAACAAATTAATAATTAAAGTAGTTAAATTATTTTTACTAAACTTTAAAACCTCAAGGGCAAATATATTGGAGGGGGGGAAATCTTATCACCTATTTCTGAGGGCAATAACTGTACTGGGCCTGGCCTTGGATTTAATTTTGTAAGATGTATCATCACTTGTGGAAAACAAAAATGTAGAGTTGAATCTTTGTTATTTTTACTTCAACTGTTGCTGAAACTCTGCAATGAACAAATAAAGCATATTTATTTATTCTGTGTTTCATGAAGTTGTACTTTTTCCCCCTTTCACTAGAGAAGGATGCCGCATAGAGAATGTGCTGAAGAATGTCAAATGCAGAAAGTATGCATTCAACATGATACAGCTGATGGCTTTCCCAAAGTACTACAGACCTCCAGAAGGGACATATGGAAAAGCTGACACCTAAGTTTAACAAAAGTGTAATCAGGAACATACATCACAATTAGTGAATATAAAAATTGCTGTTTATAGCTTACTAATTGGGAATGTGTAACCAGTTGAGGTGTTATTTTTATCAGGTTTTATCATTATACATTAAAATAACTTTAGTTAGTCATTATGAAATAAAATACCATGAAAAGCAATGGACTGAATATTCTCAAAGCCAAATATGTTCAACTCTTCTTTGTGCAGTTGAAGGTTAGTATGACTCATACGCCAGCTAGAATTAGTTATTTGGGTCATTTGATTGAAGATTACAAAGGCAAATGTCATGTGCTATAGGAACTGAGGTTAGCAGTCTGCAAGGTGGCATACTGACTCCGAACCAAAACTTGAGATTTGATTTAAGGGGTCTCTTACTGCTGGAAATAGTGTTTTCTGGCACCAAGGTCTTGATTACTAATGATGAAATCCTTCATGGAAGTGTTTACAAAAGATTCTAATGTTAATGCCTGGGTTAAATATCATTTTAGTAATTACAGTACTCTTCTTTACATAAGCATGGTAGCTTCTTAATATGTTTTTAGTAATTACAGCCTGTAATTTCAGTAATTCCATTCTGATTCCTTGCAGTTCATTTGGATGTATCATTCTTGGCTTGCTGTACCACAGCCAAATAACACTCATTTCACTTTCTTATAAATCACATTGAAATCAGGGGGATTAATTCTTCAGTAAGGTGACCTGAATTTGACCTGTCCTTTTCATGTTTACTATAAACCCTTAAAACTATATGTTCTTTAGAGGTAATGAAAATGAATTATATATACAGGAGACAATGTATCTTCAGGGTATAAAGACATGTGTTACTACAGAGCCTAAGAGATATGTTACAATTATGAGTGACCTGCTATATTAGGACTAGTTAGCCACTGCAGCTGATTTATATCAACTTTGTAATGCTGCATGTAGACGCTGTAAAATGAAGAACTATCAGCTTTCAAAATGAATGTTTGTGCTTCTGCCAGCTTGTGTTAGTCCTGAAATTTGTCTTGCAAAGAACATTTGTGTTTTCTAATTGTGTATATTTATTGCTGCCCTCTGCCTCCCAGAGAGAAATACAGTTAACCCCCCCTAGTATTCACTGGTTACTGACCTTTATGCAATGCCTTCATTTTGAGAAAAAAAGTGTGAGAATTTTATTTGAATGAAACCGCACTGGGAATGTGCACATCTGCAGAAAATTGTAATTACCATGGATAAAGAAGCTAATGTTTTCTTACTGCTATGGAAGTCAAAGAAATCTTGATGTACTGTGAGTTATAATTTGTTATTTTTAATCCATTAACGCCCATTACCTGGGTATAAATCTGTAACTATAGCAGTAAAAATTATATTTAAGAGCCTGATTCTGCAAATTCTAATTGGATAATTACATGCAGATGATCTAAAATTAAAGCCATCTTGTATATTTGCATGATCAGGCTTTGGGACTCATAGAACATCAGGAGGAGACCTTTTTCCAATATTCATTGACTTCAGCGAAGCCAGGAATTCACCTATACAATATGTTTACCTAACTAATTGGAAATTTTTCAAAGTAAAGTAGGTCATTTAAATGGTGTGTTGGTGCATATGTTGATTATTTTATAATGCACTGTCATGAATTACTTCTTTGTTCTTCTGGAATGTGTTACTTCGACAGATGTCAGAAGAGTCGGTGTTACATCATAGCTAAGCTCAGGCAGATGAGAATATAATGCCTTGATTTTTTTCCAGTTGTGTAGCAGTAGAAGTGGGCACTACTCATTGGGTGGGTGGACATGTTCATAAATTTGTGTTTGGGTCTTTAACTATAACATAGCTGATCTGTACAAAACTTCTTTGTGGATTTATGGAACGTAAGTCTTCCTAGGGCAGTAATGTTTTGTTCTGTTGCTGCACTAGCCCTCACTATCTGCTGTGTTTGTTATTAGCTTAAAAATACCTACATGTGCAATTTAGAACAAGCAGTAAATTCCTTGTGCATCACTGAAATAATCCTAGAGATGTACAGGAGAGAATGCTGCCTTCCTACTGTAATTCTGAAACAAGCTGTAGAAGTCTCTGTGGGAATGGTATTCACTGGTGAGTACTATGGCTTCCCATAATTCTTCATTTCATGTCCCATGGGCATCCTGTCAAGTTCAAAATATGAAATTCTATAAATTTTCTTCTTATCAGGAAAATAGTCTTTCAAGATCTCGTCTCAGCATTTTAATCCCTTTTGGGTTCTAAAGTGCTGTTAACACTATCATGTTACTTTTATATTGAAGATTTTTTCCCCCATATATTTTCTAGGGGGTGGTGGGATGGGGGAAATTAAAAAAGTCATTGAATTCCTGTCCTTTTTTGTTTTAACAGCCTTTCCCATCATTTCTTCTGAAACTAAATAACACAGAAAAGAAACCAAACCCCACATCAGTGTACTACAGTGAAACTTCATTGAGCTTGGGCCATTACAGAAGTGTAGGCTGGGTTTTGAGCTGAATAGGCTGAACTTTTTCAAGCCAGTTCTTTTATTGGAACATCTTTCTGTAGGTCACAAGACCCTTGTATAACCAACCGGTGTGGTTCAAAGTCTCCTAAAAGAGACTTGCTGCTGCTTCAGTACTGAATCAAGCTCAAATGTTCCCTGGCTTGGTCATTGCCTGCTGTGGGCTACTGGAGGCCATACAAGCAAAGGCTGGGTCATTAAAGCAGAACTGTCAGCTGAGCATGGGTTCCAAACAAGTGGGTTTTCTGGTTTGCTTTTTATGAAGAAACAAAGAGGGTTCACTGGAGTTTGATAGTTACATTACTTGGAGTACTCTTTATGGAAGCTGCTTCAACCCCTGTGCATTGTTTGAATGCCTAACAATGAGATGAGTTAAATCATCTTTGAGGTCTTGCACGTATACTTGTGGTTCTCTGTGAGTAAAATTAAGCATTTATGAGCAAACTGCACCATTTGTTTTGCAAAGGATTAAGGGAAGTATTCTGATTTTGGTGGCAGATTCACAGAGGATGTTCCATATCTCCTCTGTGTAAACTTTTCTAAGTTATGAAATAATCTACTTTGAGGGGAGAGCAGTTCTTGAGGTCTAAATAGAGGTTAAAGTAGCTGCTTTTTTGTTTTTCCTCAGAGTTGACTGTAGTACTGTTATAATGCATAACATGCCTAGACCTGATGTTATTAAGTGGCCTTTTTTAGGAAGTATAAAATATTTTCTTGCTAATGTTTATACTTTGGCTTTTATAGAGCAACCAGGAGACAGATGTTTTTCATTATGTTATCTGATTTTTGTCTATGTGAAGCTGTGTATTTTCATGGAGTGCTAGCAATGTATGCATGATAAAGAAAAAACAATTTAGGAGGACAGCTGAAACAAAATGTTAACTGAGGAAGAGCCTTAATGAAGCCCTTTGCAATGTTAATTTTTTGTGCTGTCTGAATTTTGGCATTAGGTAAACGAAATAAGGGAATTAACAAACACTTTCCGTGTCTAAATCAATCAGTCCTGATGAAAATTCACGTATTTGTAGTGAAATAAATTGTAATGGTATTCTAAATCATTGCTAGTAATGTAAGTTGAAAAAAGTGCAACATATCATTTTGAAGCCCACTGTATAATATGGCTATTAAGAGCTTCAGAAAATAAGCTTATTTTTATTTCTAGTTTAAACACAAGTTCCAGGAAGTCCTGTGGGCCACTTACAAAAAGCAGAAAGTGCACTGAACATCAACTGGTGTAGTAAGGAAAGGAATGACATTAAAAACTATGTAGCAAAATTACTTGTGGAATTAATGTATGTAATCAGTTAACAGCCTTAAATGTGCATCATGTCAGTTGGTTATGTTGTAAACTTGAAACCATTTATATCTATATTTATGCTTTTTCTAATTGTAAAGAAATTGAGCTGTACAGGCAGTGCCATGAGACATGAATTTGCATCTTTTCACTTATTTGTAGCTTAAAAGCAGATGTCTACAATCAAAGTGCTTTAAAATAATTCCGTGCTCTTCACAACAAAACTTACCTTGTCAATTGCATGTTAAACAAATAAATAAATAAAGACACAAGTACCTTTTTAAAGCAGAAAAGAAAAACAATCCCAGACTTCAGTCTCTGGAACATTGGTTTTGTCTTTCTTTAGTCATGCAGCACATTGTTGTATTGCCAGAGCATTCAGCTTACACTCTGCAGCACTCAAGCATTTATTTAATATCTCTCTTATAGCATCTGCTGAGTAAGTAATATAACAACAATAAATTTCAGCATGATACTTGCATTTGCTCAAATGAACATGAAACTTTATACTTCAGAATACATGAACCAGAAGACTCTTTTGAGCCAATATTTTTGTATTCCAAAGAGCTGAAACATAAAGCATGAAGTTTGCATGCTGACAGGGAGGAAGAGTTACAGTAGAAATCTGGCTGTGATAATAGAGCGCCCTGGATCTGTGTACTTTGGAATGCTGAGATTTGGACCGTACTGCACTCACTTAGATCTCTTAACTGTTGGCAGTGGGGTTTTGTACTTTTTCCATGCACACAAAATACTTCAAAAGTTCTCAGCACTTCTCTTTTGTTTATGAATGGTCTGAGTTTAGAATTTCTAAAATCCCCAATTACTTTGGTACTTGTTTTCATTTTGTACAGCTATTCCTTGTAATGTTCCTGTCTCACACTCTGGAGCACATAGGGCTGTGTATAAGTAACATCAATAGCACTTCAGTCCATTGTGTGTGTTTGTTCAGAGAAATGAAGCACAACTATAGCAATTCAACTCTTTATAGTTCATGATTTAGCATTTTTTATTTCATTGCTGTCTGTAAGCCATGTCCATTGTACACTGTGTGTATATTTTTATTTAAATAAATGTGATGTTTATTTTTTATGTTTCTGACTTTGTTTATTTGTGACTCATTTCTCATCTTCATTACGGTGGTGTTGCTCAGATCACGCATGATGCTGGGAGTGGGTTCTCTCCTAAAGGAGTCAATGGAAGCCCTCCCAAAGGTCTCATCACTGCTAGGACCAAATATTTGAGAATACAACAGTAAAAAGTTTGCAATGACCACAAATTAATTGTTCCTATTGTTCCTAGTCTTACTATAACTTTCATCTCAGAGCCAGGTAGGTCCTGCATTTTCTAATTTAAAACAGTGCTCATGTAACCATAAGGAAACCTAATTCACGTAACTATTGATCTGCGAAGAGTTATTCAATATAACAGAGGTGGAATTAACATCTTCCATTATTAAGGCTTTTAAAAGGTAATGTAGCATGCTTTGGCTGGTATTTTGTCTTCAGGCTTAATGCCGGATGCTAGACCTTGGACAATAAGTAAGGGTTGCTTCTGTGCTTTTTTTTTTTTTGAGCTTCTGTTGGTAACTAGATGTATTGTATGATCTGTCATTGCAGTGAAAGGTAAGTTCTCCGTGGTTGGCTGAAATATAACACATAGGCCTTCTTTTAGGATGCATGATATAATGTGGCTCACTTTCTGTATTATTAGTGCTATGATTAGAAGCTTGGTGTTTACTTTATTTTCTTTGTTTATATGTTAGCATGTTTAGTTGTTTTATTGTGATATATAGAGTGAAATTTTAACTCCCTGCAAGGTTCCTGGTAAGGAAGCACCAGGAACTAATGTTGAAAAGCTGTTAGCATTCAGCCTAGGAATATTTTCTCATAGTAATAAAAGTGGCAGTCTTTAAAAACTACTTTGTCTCACTTTGCATGCTTATGGATTTTATCTTCCATGTCAGCTGGGAACCACTTTTCTCATGACAATGCAAGAGTGAAAGGGAGAAAGAGCCTACAGCTGTAATGAGATAATGGACTGGTATCATAGTAAAAACACATTTTCACCAATTCCCTTTCCAAAGTTAGTTTGCGTCATGTTTGTGTAGAAGTATGACCTGATGTTTCTGAACCACGATCTGCAGTGGTCTGCATTGGGCTGTGTGTTGTTGGCACTGAGAGTGTATGTACAAGAATGCTGCTCCCGGTAGGCAAGTCCTTGTGAGCTCTCCTGTGCACTTAGTGTTGAATCTTGTATGGATCACAACCTTTCATAGTTGTTACAGCTGTTGTTCATGGAATTAAGGGCAGTAGGATTCTAGATGCAAACTGGTCTGTGTGCTGCGTGCTTTGCCCAAATAAACAGACTCCATGTGTTTCTGTGTAGGCTGTCCAAGCACAGCCCTAACCCCATACATAGATGAGAAGTACGCTTGCTCTGCTGCAGAAAAGACTTTTGCATTGTTAGTGGAGATGACGTAAATGCTTCTAAATTAACTGGAGTAAGTTGAATCCAAAGAGTAGCTGAGATTATTTTTTTTCTTGTGTGTATATATAGGTATGCACACATACTACATATACACCTGCATATTCTTGATATACTGTGAGATGGGGAAAGGCAGTTAAATAAGATCAAGTAAATAGCTGAAATTTATACTTCTAGCAGTTGAATACAGTTTTGCTATTTAAAGTGTTGCACAAAAGGGCCTGTAGTATGGCAGATGTTAACTCTAATGTTAAGTTACTCCTGGGGAAGAACAGAAGGAGGGGGAAAAGGGAAAGAGAACATATTTCTCAGTGACTCACTAAGGGGTGTTTCCCAGACTGATTCTGCCATTCCTGTCAGAAGCCTTAAGAGCTCAAGCCTTGGGCTGATCATTCCTGCTTGTAATGCTGTCAGCACTGACCAAGTGGGCCTCGATCAGGGCAGTTCTGTCTGCTGACTGGTTGTGAGGCTTTGTGCATGTGTGTCTTTGAGTCTGTAATGGAAACAGAAAGCTACAACCGAGAGGCAGGAACAGCAGGGAAGGAAGGAGAGAAGTCTTTGCCAGGGGCAATCAGTTCCTTCAAGTGCCTGACCTAACAGTATGGAGCTGCAGGTGCAAGCCTGTGAGAAAAACTGCGTAAGAACAAGGGAAAAACACCACTCTGTTTATTTTCTTTCCTCGCCAAATTCCATGTGGATATCCATTTTTCATGCAAGAATAATTTGTGATTGCTGTAATTTACAGGACAAAGCAGTTTAAACTGCTGACTTGAACAGAATTAGAACAACTGTCATATATATGCACTGATTGCCACAGCAGAATTTGCCCCTTGGGTGATGCCACTCCTTAGAGATTTTATTTCAGTGTGAAACATGTATTTTGAAACACAGAGAAGTTTGAGGTCTGATCCTGAAGTCATTAATCACAAACAAAGGATCAAAAATCAGGCACTTCATATGAGAAATTCCAAGGACCAAGATTCTGAGAGCAGATTCAGAAGTATTCAGATTCTTGGACTTCGGTTCAGAACTGTGAAGGTCAAAAACATTCTGTTTGTACAAGGCCACACACAAGAACTTGCTCATGGCTGTGGTCTGTGACTACTCTTTTAGTATGCATAACAGCTGATGGCAGTTTCCTGTAAATGACTATAATGAATAGTGAACTCTAGTGAACTTACACAGGGAAGTAAATATATGTCTTTAACACAGTCTGTTTAGAAAGGAAATGTGAAGTAAAATGTTCAAAAGCATGTGAATGGGGGCTGGTTTTGTTAGCAAGATGTAGGTTTCTAATTTGTTTTGGAACTTACCAAAGGAAAATGTACATCTTATGAATAAAAGTTTAATTCTATTTTCCCTAGTGCTACTTCAGTCATGATAAGTTTCCTATGTGAACAGAATTCTGTTTCTATTTTCATTCGGTTTCCCTCTGGTATGGCACATAGTAAGGGAAAGGCTAGAGAAGCCCAAGTTAATGAAATATCATAATCTGTCTCTTAGTATTTTTCCAACAAGACCAGGATATCAGAAATAGTAATAAAGATGGGTCAGAAGGATGTTCATAAATTGGGTCATCTGACTTGGTTCTGTTTCCAGATGGAGACTTAAAAAAGTCTTTGTGGGAAAGAAGAGACTGATGTTAATGTGTGACATACAGACACACAGGACTGGTTTCCAGCAGCCAAATTCTCCTGCCTCCTCCATAATATGGCAGCTCTCAATTAGGCTAAACTGGGGCACAGTAATCCCAAAAGAAACTTCACAATAAATTCCAGCCTTCTTACCACTTGGTTCCATGCACAATGTTTAAGTCTTAGGGAGCAATGGGTAAGAAAAACAACCCCAGCCACTCCACCCCCCAATACTGCACCATGGCACCTGTATTCTCATCAAATATAGCAACTGTATGACTATAATTAACATACTCATGTTATGTGATGGAACTCTCAGTTAAGTTTATGGGATGTATATCAAACACCCAGCAGATAAATAGCTGTAATAAAATAAGAGAGCAAAGACATCTTTGACTAGTCAAGGACAGGTAGGGAAGGTCACATCTTAACCTAATCTGTGCACCTTAAATTGCATTCAACTTTTGTCATCTTCTCAGGTATTCTTGGAGTTGGAATGTTTTGCTGTTTCGTGACTGTGGTAGCAGCTACAATGGAAATAGACTACCAGTTTATCAACATAAGTATGAAAAATGTCCTTGGGCAAACAACAGGATTGTTTAAGAGCTGCAGCTGCTCAGCCAAGCAGGTGTCATGCATGTACATCCTCATACAGGCAAAAAGATTTTGCAGAAAAACCTCCACTGTTTAAGTTTGAACCCGTTACCCCTTGTCCTATCACTACAGTCCCTATTGAAGAGCCCCTCCCCAGCACCCCTATAGGCCCCCTTCAGATACTGGAAGGCTGCTATGAGGTCTCCATGCAGCCTTCTCTTTCCCTGGCTGAACAACCTCAACTTTCCCAGAGATGTCCTATTAAAGAAGACTCCAGTACTTCTTTTCTGGAATTCTGGAGGCAGCTGCTCCCTATTGGGTGGCCTGGCTTATCAAATAGCAAAAGAGCCTCAGTACAAATGCCAGGGCTTCCTTCTGCATTGCAGAAGCATGCATATGCTTTTGGTTGTTTTCCTTCCAGAGGGCAAGCAAAAGTTGCAAAAGGGCTGACCTATGCAGGCCTGATCATGCAGTTTCTTGTCTTACAAATATCAACCTTTTGTCTTTACTGCAGGTTTCCCTTTTTTCATCTGAGCTTACGCAAGCTGGGCAGGTTATGGCCAGGATAAGACGTTGCTGTAAAGCTAGAAAGAGCCAACAGCCAGACCTGCCATTGATAGGCTGGTTTTTCTTTCTCAGGCAGTGCCCCTGTGCCCTCCCACTTCCATTGTAAGCTGCTTTTCCCTCCAGGACATGAGGATCATTCTGAGTGTTGGGAAGTCACAAGCACATAATTGCTCATCTCAGAAGGCTGAGATTACTGTTTGGGAGAGCAAATGGTCCCCAAGGAGCTGTCAGGGGTGGTGGTGTGGCTAGATTGAAAGGTGATAGAAATACACTGCCCACAAGGTCTAGTGAAAATCAGGTGCTTGATGAAAAGCAAGTCCATGGAGTCAGAGGAGATGTACTGGTTCCTGAAGCAGTAAGTGGCCTGGTAACTTTTACTGGTTAACCACTTCCTGCTTAGTGGTTGCTTGGGTTATACATGACTTCGTTTGTTCTCACAAAAGGAATGGACCATGACAGTGCTTACTGAAACGGTAAGGAGTGTGAGAATGCATCAAGGGAGTCTTTTTATGATTGATAAGCATTGTGTCTCTTGATCCAAAGACTGAAAGACCTTTTAGAGGCTTATTACAAGACCAAATATGAACAGAAATTACTTGCTTGTCCAGATAGGTTCAATATTTTTGCCATTCCACAGGAGCTTTTGATCCAAACCAAGCTAACTTTCACCCTGAAAAACAACCAAAAATCCCAAAACTCACAAAATACCATTAGGTAACATAAACAGTGCTTTTAATAGCTACCTTTTAACTTCCAGTGACACAGCACCTCCACGTTTGTTGAAACAAAGGGTTATTAAAAACCAATAAATTAAATCAGGCCTTTTTAAATGTCAACGTGGGTTAAACAAGTATTTCATATGAGTGGAAGTAGCAGCTGTTAGCTTTTTTTTTCCTGTGAATTAGTTAAAGAAAGATGAAGCACCCAGTTTATGTATTCATGGGCTTAATCAATGGACATCAGCAGAGATGTGCTCCCACACTTCTTAAAAATCAACAGGAAAGCATTGCACACAATGCAGTTCCCTTTTGCATTAAACTTATTAAGTCAAATCAATTTTTACAAGCACATAGGACAGAGCTCTGGCACTTAATTCCCTTTGATCTTCTGCCTGCTAAATTCCATTTCACACTGTGCTACAACACAGTTTATTTTTAACAGATAATTTGTTTGGACATTATGAAAGAGAAAATACACTTCTAACAGTACTAAGGCACTAAAATGCCTGTCAAATTATTAACTGTCTGCATACACACACACAAAAATAATCATTTGCACAAAGGGGAATTTTAGAGTTAAGAAAAATGCCTAATTGTTATGTTCAAGAACATGAAGCAGACTACTTACCTATACTGACTTATGCAGAACCAGCATCAGAGATAACTTTTGCTAATTTCTATGGTCGAAGAGCAACTTCCAGTTACCATAACTGCTAAGTGTCTGGAGAAAGTGACTGCTATGAAGTGACGGGTTTTGAAGGCAAGCTCTTGTACCCAAACCAATGAATTTGTCTTTTAATTACAATTATGCAAACTCAAAACTCCACTATGATTAGTGCCCTGAAAGGTACGTTTCCTAATTATGGATTCTTTTTCCAGATGACTGCTACTTAATACTTGGTGTAATGTCTTCTGTCAAATAATGTACATCTTTGGGATCAGGATTTTCATGCTGCTTACATTTTTCTGTGATGAGACTCATGAAATGTTTTAGCTATTTCAGTTTCTGATTGTGCTGTGGTTATCCTTTAGTAGATTTTTGTTTGTTTGTTTTAATTAGAAAACTAGTAGTTCAGTGCTATTTAGTGATGGGCCTACAAACAGATCATTGTTCTCATAGGTGTGCTCCAGTTACCGATCCACATGTGGATCCTTGAATCAGTTTGAGCACCGAGGGTTTAAATACCCACAAATACTGGAATTGCATAAGACCCTTGAGCCACTGATGTCATGGACCCTCAGCAATGGCAGTGAACAAGAGATCAATGACAGATTAAATAATTGCTGCACTTGCTTCATTTAGGGAGGTAGGTCTGGGAGAAGGGGATGGTATATTATCTGGGCCTGGGTCTGTGTGGATCTAGTAATCTTTGGATATTTTCACTGTTCATGATTGCACCTCTGTGGATTAGAAAAGCTGCCACCATCCTGTGGTCTGGTAAATATCTTGGCCTTTTTGTCTTACTCTACCCTCTCTTGGCTTCCTTTTCATTAATGATTAATCATCTAATCAACTAGATATGAGTTCATGTTTTCAGAAAGGATGGTATTACAGAAGATGATCAGATACATGAGAGATGACTTCTTTGAATAGATACTCTGGTGAATCTGAATTGTCTGTCTTTGAACAAAACCCAAGTACAATCAGCAATATAGAGGTGTGACTCCATTTGAATTTTCTTGTACTTAGTTTTCCTCTGCCAGAATTTTTTGCAGTCTGGCTTCCTGCTTTTGCTGCTTGTTTGTGTAATAACTTGGGAACCTGTATGGAGAACTGGCTTAGGAGAACTGCTGTATGACCTTTGCCCTTTGAGCAGTTGCAGAACTCCTCAACAGAGTACTCTTTATTAAGTAAATGCAGGCTCAGTGAATACTATATACGAGTCATGCTACTAGGTGATACTTCCAAAGCAGGGATCAGATTCACCAAGAGAAATATTCTGCATCTCCACTTTGCTTTTGATATGCTTAGCCAATTACAAATATAAAGGACTTCAGTAAAATGTAGGCTCTGTGAATCACTTCAGATTTTATTACACAGTAGGGATAATATGCACATTAGCCTTTTCAGGTGAAGGCAGTGATAAATAGAACACCTGCTTCTCCTAGGCCTGAAAAATTTATATTTTAAAATGAGTTTTCATGAAACTTTGTTAAGAAGGCAAAGTTATGATGTGGATTCAAGCAAGAACACCAAAGCCCAGAATCCATAACAAAATTATTCTAAACATGAGCCAAAGAGATCAGAAACTACCCACCTAATCTTCTGCAGGATAATCAAATGCAGTTCAGGGAATGTCAGGTGTAATTGCCGCTTACCTTCTTCAAAATGCGCATTTGTTTTATCTCTCAGCTATAGAGCACATTTTGATCTGACTTTTGTTCCATTTCTTTAACTTGGGCTTACATCTTGCATCCACACTAGGATGAATGTAGATAAACTTCAATTTTGCAGGTGCACACTTCATTTACCCTTTAGTAGAAAGTTGCCTGGTCATCCAGTAAAGTTTTGAAGTAGCACGTGCTGTAAGAACGGAGTGTGCACCCACAGATATGAAGTTACCCTAGCTTGCGGAACACAGATAGAACAATAAATATGACAACAGGGAAAGAAAATAAAAATGTGCTTTGTAAATAATATTCGTACAATGTTATTTGTAGCAAAACACAACCCAGGACTTTGATGAAGTCTTTATATAAATTCTTAAATCAATTACTCAAGCAAATAATTGCTAAATTGGAACACAAAGTATGTCAGTCTTCAGGATTCTATTTTTGTTTTAAATTTCATTTTGGAAGGTATGGTTTATTTTGGGGGGGTTGCAGGTGGGGGATGACTCCTAAGGTTTTTCTGATAAGTTATTTTCAATTTGTAATAGGGCCATAGCCCAGTGGAAAATTTATTTGTAATGTGCATTCTTTGGGAGAAAAAAAACCCAAACAAACAAACAAACAAAACAAACCCATTAGCAAAATCTGTCAGGAAAACTTCAAGTATCCTGGGTGTTGGTATTTTTGATCAGCATGTTTAAAACTTAAAAACTAGAATAGCAAGCTCAGCCTTCTTGCATGGTCGTAGAGACTATTTTTCCACTTCAGCTGTTTCCTCAATCATTTTATCCCAGTGCACTGCTCAGTACATGACTGTGTTTGACACGGAAATGTGTCATAATAGCTGCTGTTAGTGTAATGTATTACTGAAACACCAAAATGAAGATTAATAGCAATTAAGGTAACTTAAATTCTAGTTCAGCACACAAGGTAGATAGGAGTGTTTTATATCTACTCCTATTTTAAGCAGCTGCATGTTTGTACTTACACACCTTTGCTTTCCTAAAGCAATCCGTGTCACAGCAGCTTGACCTTGGAATGGCAGCAGTATGTTAAGCTCCTCTATTACTTTGTCTGGCATTTGCTACAGTTTTTTATTGCCTGATAACTTTCATCCTCTTCCACTGTCTAGAAAAAGACATAAAGCAAAAGGGCAAAAAGTATAAGGAGATCAGTGTAGTGCACAGTAATACGTATTTTTCTCCATAACTATATATATATATATTGTGCACCAGTGGGAATACAGAGACATCACACATTTTTCTCTGTGCCTTATTCTACAGCAAATTACGCTCATTGTGATGATATATTCTAGAGGCTGAGATGTAGACTTCAGCAGTGAAAACAGTACTGATCACACATTTCCAAGCTGCTAACTGTATTGAGATTTTTGCAGATGATTCAGGATATAATACATTGCCATTGCAGTGCTAAGACTGCAATCTAAATCCAATGTGACTTTATTTCTTTTGATCATTTGAAGTAATTGTGATGAATTCCACACATTAATGTCTTTTAAAAAAAAAAAAATTGTGTTTCAGTGATAAATTAGTTATCATTAAGACTATCAAATTTTAAACTTACATGTTTTGTTTAAGATGGATCTTTTCTTTATTATACTTCCATGTTTTAAAAGTTATATTTGTAGGTAGTTGATAATTCAAGTCACTGTTTCTTTTCTCTGCAGAGAGTTTTGTAAGAGGTTATTTATATCTGAACATACCGCAACAAAGACAACAAGACAAACAATAGCCCAAATAGATGGATATGGGGAAAGAAATTGTGCACTTGTTTTATGTCATGTCAGATCTTATCATAACTGATAGACAAATGTAAATTAAAAGCAAAGGATTTAATTTCACATGTGTATCTAAGTATCTTAGGCAAAGACAGCAGTTTCCTATTATGTCCATAAGTGGGGAAGGTCAAAGTAAATACTTACAATCCAACCATATCTGTCTGGAAGAAGATGGTTGTTATAAAGCAGTGATACAATTAAGAAAGCATATTTTTGAAGGTATTCTACTGTTATAAACAGAACTAAACTCTATTCTACTGTTACTAAACAGAAAACAATGCCATGATCTAACCACTTTCACAATAACTTGTTGCTAGACTAAAGTTGAATCATAAAATCAATTGAATCATTAAATTAATCATAATGTCCCTAAATGTCGAAGAATTTGGTTGTCCAAGTACAAAAGCCCACTGAAGAAAATCAGCTTTATTCTACAGAGTTTCCTAGGGCTTGCGGACAGAAGAGATGATCTGTTCCATGCTTTATATTATGAGAGGTACTTACACTTTAAACCCAAATACTTTAGTTACACTAAAGGACTTTATTCTTCAAAAATATTAAATTAATTGCTTGCAAAACCCAGTGGTTATCATAAGCACCTTTGGTCTTTATTTTAGTTTGCCATAAATCAGGTAAAATATGCCCAGATAAGCACGTATAGCTGAGAGCAAGAAAAATCCCAAGACCATTGCCAATTTGTCTTGGGAAAATTTCCATTTGATCATGAATGAGACCCCATCCATGCATAAAGACTCATTAGTAGGGTATGTAAGAAGTGCCTGTGAGCCTTCTGAGAGCATGGATCTCATATACTGTTCTTCACCAGTCATGGTTACTGAATCCAAACCATCTAGTATGAGAAATTGAAGCTGAAGCTTCGCCATGTTTGGATAAAGGAAAGAGCACTGTGAATCTTAGCTCAGATTAGGTTCAGGTGAGGTAATGCTTAGTTTTAGGATAGGCAATTTGAAACCAGCAAGTTGAAATACACAGTCAGGGGTTTCACAATAAAGTGGAGACTGAGGTACGGGGTTATGTCACCTAACTTTTGTTGCCTAATTTTAGTCTAGTTGTCATTTATATTCCAAGAAGAGAAATAGTGACAGCTAGAAACATCTTAAATGCAGCTCTTTGAGGAATGTGTGAACTGTCCTCTAAAAGTGCTGGTCTCTTTCTAGTTAGGAAGGGGCTAGATGAGGAGTCTTGAAAAATAGTTCAGATTAGTGTCTGAATCCTGGCCACAGCACCTGCCAGCTGCCACTACTGTTCAACTGTGGGGGGGAAGCTGTTCAAAAAGAAGAAGGAGCCTAAGATGTATTAGAATAGGTATTTTCAAGAACCCTAAAGGTGTGAAAAACAAGATAAAAGCTGTTTTAAGGAAGCCAACATAGACTTGTTGTGATAAGTTTGTATTATGTTGACAGTCTGCAGAAATTCGGCACCAAAAATCTTTTTTAATAATCAGGAAGCACTTCTTGCATTTAACCAGCTGCAGCTTTCACTCTGGAGTGACATTAAGAATAAGCAAGTTATTTATGGCTATAGCCCTTAATCCATTTGCAGAGGAGACAGTAATGTTAAAAGTTGGTTATTGGTCAAGCTGCTTATCTACTTTCAATTTTCTACTAGGTGAAAAAAATTTCAAAATTAGTGGTAAATAAAATGCATACTTTTCCATTTCAGGTAGGGACCCTATTGGCTCCTTCTCCATATGCTAATTCAATAGCAAAACATGTGCCCAGCTGTAATGCCAAGTTTTTTAACCTGTAAAGGTGATTTTACTATTAATTACTTATTAATTGATTACTTAATTATTTAATATTAATTATTAATTAATTATTTAGTTAGTTAATATACCGTTATTGTTATTATAAGTTTTGTGGACAGCACAGC
This sequence comes from Agapornis roseicollis, assembly GCA_002631895.1. Lineage (NCBI taxonomy): Eukaryota > Metazoa > Chordata > Aves > Psittaciformes > Psittacidae > Agapornis > Agapornis roseicollis. The sequence continues at coordinate 8,355 of NDXB01008587.1, read as the reverse complement.
AGGTAAAGCCATCAGCCAAACACCCATCACCCTGTGACTCGGAGCGGCAGTGGACGGAATGCAGGACTGCCATTTTAGGGGAAAGAATGAACAGCCACATTGCTTTAAGCATCCTGATTGTGAGATTAAACTGTCAAATAAAGCAGCAACATGAATACCATGTACTGGATTCCTCTCCTCAGGGACCTGCTTCTCTGAGTCCCCAGGAAGTGTAAGACGTTGCCCAGATTTGCACTGAAATTACACATTATTTACATCGGCGCTGACAAGAAATTTGTTGGCATTTTTCAAATCTGCACTATCATAAAAGCAATAACATCACAGGTTGGCTGCCCCAGGTGTCCTCTGGCTTCCTTGCATGCTGAAGGAAAAGAGATGAATGCGGAGATTCACTCTTTGGAGGTTGCAGCCCACCGGTGAAATAGCAAATACTCAGCGCTTCTGAGAAACCTCTTCTGATGTCCTTCTCCCCTGAGGCGGCGGGAGGGCTCTGTGGTATTCCTGTCCAGGAAGCGCCACCTATCGGTGAGCTCAGAACAGCCCTGAGGTAAAGGCTTCACCTTGGCAGGACGGACTAGGCGGGAAGATACATTTTCAACGTTGTTTTCTCCTTTTGCCTTAAAAACTCAGAGCTCTAAGTACACTTTGTTTTAAAGACAAAACACACACACACAGAGCTTTTTCTACTGAAACTCGTGTCACAAGGTCTGTCTGCTGCTGCCGTGGTGTGTTTGTTTTGAGGGAAGGCGCAAGTGGCTCCCCTTCAGAGCTGCGGCAAAGTCAGGGGAGTGGTTGTGGTGCGGGATGTGCAGAGGCTGCTGCTGTCCCCTGGCAGGGACCAAGCATGGCCTCGGGATGGGCCAGGCTAACAGGGAGTTGTTAGCATTTCCAAGGGGGTGAGGGGCGTGCCTCAAAGGTGTCTTCGGGAATCACATCAGAGCCCTTTGGTATATGAGATTTCAGTGTGGGATTTCAATAGCCTTGTCGATCTCTTGAGGCAACGGTGGTCCTGAGATTTCAGTTCCTTGTAAACCTGCTTACAGAACTAATGATGCCTGAGAAGGTATGTGGATTGTGAACGCTATTGTGTTGGTTTTTCACATTTCCTGGACACCTGCCTCAGGTGAATACACATGTGACATACCAAACGTTAAACTTACATGAAATGTTTGTTCAAGCACTGCAATTTAGTAAATGCTTGACTCTGTGTAACAGTGCGTTTTTGTTTCATGTATGCAGCCTATTAAATTCACTGGATGACATACAAGCTGTTACAACCTGACATAAACTGGATCTAAAAGAAATACTTAAGGCTTAATATTTTGTTTTCTTGAAATGAAATGAACTTTTGCCAGAGTTGCAGGCTAGAGATTGTATTCTAGTGCAAAATAGAGCAATGCATTTACTATTGATTCTTGTTATTCATAGGCTGTCCATCACACCTGCATAAGAACAAATAGTTCACTGTGGTTAGACAGCAGTTAACATACAAGTTAGGCACCATTAGAAGTTAAGATTCTTATTTTTCAAATCATTGTCAGTTTATGTGATACAAATGAATTTGCAGTGTGATGTTATATTCAACAGAACACTGTTATCTTCCCCCCCCCCCTTGAAATGGCTGTAAACCCTGCCTTTTCTGGAAGCAATCTTGCCCTAATTTTGTTCTGGGAACTTTGATGTAATGTAGATTTTGGGTGCTCATTTGTGGTAGCAGCTGAGGAATTTGAGGCTTCAAGAAAAGAACTGAGGTGCTTGAAAGTCTCCTGCAGTTAGGTAGAATCGATCAATATGTGACACTACTTTTGGGCTTAGATTCTGAAACAGCTTTTAGTCATATGGGCTATAAGGGCTCTGGCAATGTTACCAGAGTTCACCAGAGAACAAGAGGATTCTTCAGGTGCCCAGTGTCTGAGGACTCTGTAGAACACCATGACTTTTCATGAGAAAGAAATATCCCATAATGCCACCAGGCTTACAATGTCAAAGTTAAAGCATTTTGGAGCTAGCATTTGTCTAGATTTTCCTCCTTTTGACCCCACAGTGACATGTTAACCCAACCTATCAGATAAAGCAATTTTATTGCATCCGTGCAATGAACACAGTCTGTTCCGGAAGTCTGTGCCTCACTCTGCATGCCTGTACTTAGATAGTGAATGTGAGCTGTAGACAGGCAGGTCTTTCAAGCATGTAAAATTCTTGATGCTGTATCCAACATTTAATAGACAGATGCACAATTACTGTCAGCACTGCACTGTCGTGTCAGGATTTTTAATTGAGGATAGAGCAGTCTCAAGTCGGAGGTGCAAGCTGAACACAGAAATTTGAAATGGACAATAGTTTCAAGTGTAAATACAGACATGCTGGGAAAAGGGCAAGCACATATTAACATTGTCTGTGCTCAAAGTTCCAGAAGTGGCCTCTGTAACATTGTTTCCACAAAATATTTTGTACATGTTGGTGCAGCCTTGGTTTTGTGCACTCTCCATGCTGCATGCACAGAATAGCTTGAGAATACACAGCTAGAAATTCATGGAGTCTATGCAGAGATCTCCTAACACTTCCTATTGTGTCTAGCAGTGCAAGAGTGTTTCCTGAAGCAGTGATGTGTCCTCAGGAGCCACTTTGACTGTTTTTCTCATAGCCTTTAAGAATCTACTCTGCTTTTCTCTGAAGAATTCTTGGTTTTACTTGCCTGTACAAAGAAAGGAAAATTGACCTCCTAAATTAAATAATTAAATTATGGATCAGTCTGTGATGCTGTACTTAACAGACAACAGTGTGGAGATGCTTGTTTCAATTATGAAGTATCAGCAATGAAGAATTTCTTCTTAGCCATGGAAGAGAGAGAAATTAAGCAGCAGTCACATGAGCTATGAAATTTAACTATTGCATGTTATAAAAAGGCAGCGAAAACCAGGGGAAAATATATTGTTAGCATAGACAGGCCTTTCTGCTGAGGAAAATAACTGGCAAAAATTTGCTTGCAAGCCTTTAAAAGGCATGGGTGGTGTCACACACAGAACAGTTAAGCAGATAGTTGACACACAGTATGGTTTGGTTTTGGCTGTTCCTCCTTAGAATGAGCTATTGTTACGACAGTGATTTTCCTGCCTTCAGTTTCACATACAGAGGTGGGCATGTCATTAGCAGTTACAAGAATTTTATTTTTTGCTCCCATTACCTTGAAGTTTTCTGCCACTTGGTGCTATGATCAGTGCATATGAGGGACAATTAATTTTATCTAGAATTTATATTTTCTCATTTGTTCCATGGCTGCAGTCTAGCAGCTAATTTCACACTAAGGACCTAATTACTTCACCTTTCCTGGCATTTCTCCTCTGCTTAAAGCATTCAAAAAGGCTGTATAACTGTTCCTGAAGTCCTCATTAAAGTTGAGAAAAACTTGCCTGGCAAGGAAATACTTTAAGAAATAAATGTGAATGCACATGTATTTTAAATGCTGTTGAGTTTTTATGGCCTAGTGAAACAATATAATGCTATTTTAAAATGTAAAAACTGTCACCAGTGCTCTATCACACACTTCTGTAGTGCTGAAGCAGAAGCAGACATAAATAATAGTGACAGACCAATAGTGAGCTCCACAGGGCTGTCTCTTAGCTGAGATTTTTTTTTTACACTGGAAGAAAAAAAATAAAATTAGATGGATATGTAATTTTTTAAAGATATTTTAGTCTTTTGTATATTCCAGTATCTTTCTGTTTCAAACAAAAATAAAGTCTGGAGTCCCCTGAAGTCTGAATTTACTGAATTAACTCCAGTAAAGTCAGGGTCCTTATGTTCATTTCTTGCTTCACATATCTCTCTCCTCCATGTTGGTAAAGATTCCAGTGTAGTATAAATTAAGCAAATTTCTTGTGTGAAACCAGTGAAGTGTGGCAGCATTGATATTCTGCTACTAAATACAGTATTGCAGTTCTAGATTTCTAAGCAACATGCAATGGCATTGCAGCCAGTGTTACTAGGATAACCATTTCTTGTCCCTGCTATTCACTACTTGTCTCTTCTCTGCCTCCTCCTTGACCACTTCTTGGAGCAGGGTAATGCCACTTGTATGTCTTCTCCACTTCAACATCAGAGGGGGCTTCTTGTGCTACATCTTTGCACTTCTACCATATGAAAGCACATTGCCCAAGTGCTGGAGCAGAACAGTGGTGTACAGTGAGTCTGTGTGTTGCAGAGAGGGAAGGAATGGGAAAAGATTTGTCCTACAGCTGATTCCAATATGACCTTATACTGATGTCTCCAGCAGAAGATACTCTAGGGGTCAACTCCAGCCTTTTGGTAAGATCAAATCATCTGGGAAATAGTAATGGGAGGATATAAAGATAACCTCCCTCTTGTTTTTCCTGACCAGCTGGCTGAACTGAATAACGGTAAAATACTTGGTGACACTCTTGATACTTTAGGAGATACCATAATCATGAAAGATTCAACTAGAACTGCTCAAAGTTCTAGTTGAAACTGCTAGCACAAAACTTCAAACACAGTAAAGTTTAGTTTAAATGTTAAAATATGTGTTAAAACTTCCAAAGGATGGAAAAGGAGAACACATTCCCATATAATTCCCCCCACCCCCTTTCTTTTACTCTCATAATCAGATCTCAGCTAGTGTGGCATATCCAAACTGAGTCAAGCTCTTCCATTTTTCATTTCTAGATGATTACATATCAGAAGCTATATAAGAATCTGTTTTAAGTAAACCCATAATCTCAAGCATGTTAAAATAGCTCACTTCTTCACATATTTGTAATTCTGCCACCTGAAAAAATTGCAATTGATTTTGCCAGTAGACTGGTTAGACTATGTAGGTTCCTGAAGCTTTTCTGCCTTTTAGAAGTGCACATAATGTGAACAAAAATAAGGCTTTTCAATCAGATTTTAGGTGCATTCTCTCCCTTCAAAACAAAGTTGCAGTTACAGTCTGACTGTCACTGGCATATTTTATCTGACATAAAAGCAAGACAGGAGTGACAAGGGAAATCAGAACGTCTTCAGCAAGAGATGTCTATTAATGCCAAAATACACCAACAGTGAATTTTCAGAACAGTTTCAGCCTCACTCACTTGGTGTTAGTAGGAACCCAGCTGGGTGATTTTGCTTTGGCATTTTGAGTTTTTTACAGCTCAAAATTCAGCACTGAATGCTGAGTTGATGTAATCTGAGACAAAATTGATTGGAATGCCAGGTGCTTTCTGATGAGGAAAGATCACACCTGAAACTGATCTGATCAGTCTTCTACACATGATAAAGTTCAAATCCAGAAAGTCTGACTCTCTTTCAAAGCAGGTGCTGCAAAACCACATATGTAATTTATTTATCTTTAGGTTACTAAGATATGGTTACCAACTTGGTGTTGCTAATGATAAATACATCGATAGGATACTTGCAGTTAGACTATACTGCCTCATATGTGCCTTTTTAATTATGTATTTAAAGAAAATTTGTATCCACCTTATGTATATGCAGAGTATTCTAGATCTACAGTTTTGTTTAAAAGACTGTTCTTTCCTTTGTGGTCAAATAGGTTTTACATTTTCTCATCCTAACATTAGCATTGACATATTTGGAACTTGCTGTCATGCTAACTGATTGCTAATCAATCTTTATTAAAAATTATAATGAGGTAATTTAAGTTTATCCTTTTCTTGTACTTAGTGATAGCGCTTATAATTAGTTTTATACTCCTCAATAGTTTTCTTTTAAGTTAAGTATGCAACTTTAAAGAAGTGTATTTTGCACTGGTTTTCTGCATTCTGGGGTATGTCAAATTAATCAGCTGGGTTTACAGGCAAAGTAGTGACTGAAATACAAGAATTATTGCTCAATTATCTCAGCTTTATGAATAAACCAGCATAGATTTTGAGCCTTGTCAGAACATAAGACCTCATCATCTTTGACTGAATTTCATAGCCTACTGGAATAACTAAGCTGGGGATTGAGCTTACAGATACCAACTTCTTTTCCTCACACTGGGTTCACCTCATGCAGGTTTCTAGTTCTCATGTACTTTGAGCATACTTTCAAATTGTAATGGCAGAAATCCAGCAAGAATTGACCTTTTCTGATTCTAGATGTGAATTTTGCCATTTTGGCTGTTGAAGTAATTTTGTCGGACTGAAGGTAGTTGATGGCCCTAAGGCAGTGGCACAGTTTATTCACCCATCTGCATTTCTTTGTTCAGACGTTCTGCTTTACCTTGGAGCTCACCAGAAAGAGTGCACAGCATTGTATTTGTCAAAACTGTTATGGAGGAAGCATTCTTGAAAAACCTTTCATCATAGAGATTGTGTTTTCTTCCATCTAAATTACTATCTTGTGCACTTGGGGGGGGAAGGAAGCAGAAGCATTATAATAAAATAGCTGCATTCATTGGATCTGGTTTCACTTGAAGAGCTCTTGGGAAGCCAATTGAGACACTGCTGTACTTGAATTTTTGCTGAACAAGGTGATCTATGGGCTTCTCCACACAGAGGAGGTCTGCCTAACATTTCCTGACACACAGTTCCACATGAAGAAGTTATGGAGCACATTAGGGAATGCAACAATTATAGTTTCTTAAAAGAATATTCCTAAAAAAGTGAGAGAGAATGCTGTACTTCTGAAGATGTATTTAAAGCATCTGCCAACAAGATCATCTTAAATATTATACACAGATTTACTTAGTCAGTTTGCATCCAGTGCTGCTGACTTTCCTGAGCAAGAAGCTGGTAATAAACTAATTCAGGAATGGGTTTGTGCCTGCAGGCAAGTGCTTGTGATGCAGAAATAAGAATTAAGTGTAGCAAATCTGCTTCAGCTGCATGCTGGAGTCTCTGCAAAAACAGGTTGCAGCATCCTGGCAAGAAAACTGCTTACAGCTAAAAGGCTGAGTGTTGGACATAGATTTTCCTCAAGTGGACTATAGTGACATGTCTCAGAAAGAACCCATACATGCCAAGGGGCTGGAAAGGGCACTGTGTCAAGGTGTCTGCTCTGTCTGTTGCTCCTTATGACCAGGCTGTCTGAATTGTGTGTGGTGCAGTTCAACCTCTGCAGTTTGTAGCTCAGTGTATTAAAATTGCAGTGGTATTAGGCTACTTCAACATACTTAATTAAACTTGTTCATGCCACAGACAATGTAGTCTCCACAGATAAAAGAAAGACAATGCAGAAGACCGGATGTAGCAGGTGCTTTAACACTCATTGTGTTAAATGTTGTGTTTTAACACTCATGGCTTGTGAGTCAATATTTGTCATGTCAGCAGTGTTTTAGATTTTCTGGTGTAAAGAACCTTTTGACTTCAACAGAGATCAGATGCTTATTTTCTTCTTCTTCTTAATCCCAAATTGCCAGCAGCCCTTTCAGAAATAAAATATTCTGTCTGGTTCTGCAGATGCATGCCTGACTTTTAATTAACCCAGTGAATGCATATAGATCAAATTTGCTATATCTATTCATCTGTACTTGAATTAAGGGATGTGTTCAGTGCTGTAGTGTGGTAAAGTTTATTTTTAATTAACCTGATTTGCACTTGTAAGTTAAAGCTAATTAGTACAGTTCATTCATCGTTTATATCTAGGGCCACTGGGAATGGTTTGATTTTGTACCTATTTGGTTCTAGGCCATACAAATATGTCCATTACCTCAATTTTCAAGTTTTTCATTGAGTTGATAGTAGTATTTGTAGGACTTAATATTACATTACAACAACATTTCCTCAGGGCTGGGTCCTTGAATCCAGATTTCTGAATCTTTGTCAACTCTAGCTCTTGTAGTATGTAAATTATGGATCTGAATTCTGCCGATTGGACCTATTTCTATTCCTCCTAAGCAGCTGTGAATTGTCCTTGAATAACTCATTTTGATGGGAAAGCATATTGAATCATAGAAAACTGGCTTTTAGGAAGCCCATCTCCCTCTGTGTTTCACTCCTGAGTGATGTTTGACCTGCTTGTTTATCACTGAGATCCCAGATGAAAATAAAAACAATGAACCCTGCCTCCTCTCTCTCCCCCCAAGACAGTCCAGCCACATTCATCCCTGTGACTTCCTATCTTTGATCTTGAAAAGATATTCCTAATGTCCACCTGAATCTCTCTGGAATGCTTCAGTGAATCTTTCAGAAAACAAATGAGCTACAGCAGAAATGTCTGGGAAGGATGTCTGGATGGAAGAAGTAGCACAGGAAGTTGTATTCCTTGTTGCTACTCAGCTGCCACAAGCTAAAACCAGTATGTTGCAAGAAAGTTCACTTAGTTTTAAGGGTGTTAAAAAGAGAGAAGCCTGGGACAGGACACATTCTGAGCTTACTTTTATTCCCTTAGAAGAATAAAAAAAAAAAAAAAAAAAAA
>NDXB01008586.1:0-43456 GCA_002631895.1 Agapornis roseicollis | reverse complement strand
CACCAAATTGGTCAGGCAGGATTTCCCCTTAGTGATGCCATGCTGGCTGCCACCAAGCACCTCGTTGTTTTTCATTCTCCCCAAAGCAAGTGCCTATGGTTTCATTAGAAAGACTTTTGTGCCTTTGGAGATCTCCAGAAACAACCTGTGTCTTTTCTAAGTCAAACGGGTAGGAGATTCTCCTGGAGAAGGTCAAAAGGTTCCTGAAATATTATCATATGTTAAGTATGCAAGTTAGGCATATTGAATCTCATCAGTATATGGTCAGTGGTGGTGAGACAAGAGCTGAGCTCTGAACAGACATAAGGAAGGCAACAGCTCCTGCTTGGAGGCACTTGCATGCCTTCCAGGAGAATCTGCTCCAAGATTTTCCCAGGCACAGAGGTGAGAGTGACTGGTCTGTGATTCTTCCTAATATCTAATCTAAATCTCCCTTCTTTCAGCTTGAAGCCAGTCACCCTTGTTGTATCACTACGTGTCATTGTAAAAAGTCCCTCTCCAGATTTCCTGTAAGCCCCTTCATGTACTGGAAGGCGACCTTAAAATCTCCTCAGAACCTTCTCTTCTCCAGGCGGAACAACCCCAGCTCTCTCAACCCATCTGTATAGCAGAGGTGCTTCAGTCCTTTGATCATGTTAATGGCCCTCTTCCAGACTTGCTCCAACAGGTCCAACATAAGAAGGAACTTTTTATGTTGGGCCTCCCAGAGCTGAACACAGTACTCCAGGTGGAGGTGTCACAAGAGTGAAATAGAGAGGGAGATTCCTCTCCCTTGAACTGCTGGTCACACTCCTTTTGATGCAGCCCAGCATACAGTTGGTTTTCTGGACTGCTAGCACACATTGCCAGGTCACACTGAGTTTTTCATCAACCAACATCCTGAAGTGCTTCTCCTCAGGGCTGCTCTCAATCCAGTCTCTGCCCAGCCTGTATATGCACTTGCGATTTCCCTGACCCATGTGCAGGACCTTGGACTTGGCCTTCTTGGACTTCATATGGTTTGCGTTTGTCCACCTCTCAAACCTGTCAAGATTCCTTTGAATGGCATCCCTTTCCTCCAGCATGTTGACTGCACCACACAGCTTGATGTTACCAGCAGACTTGATGAGAGTGCACTCAATAACTGACCATATCTGTAATAGAACTCCACCTAAGATAACAGAAATATGCCAGCAGTTTGACGCTGCTACATAGCAAATCTAACACTTAGCTTACGTGTTTGAGTACAGAGACCTTAGTCAGTCTGGTCCCATGCCAAACCTGTATATGGTGAAAGGAAAGAAAAGTAATTTGAAATTGAAATCAGAATTAATAAGCAAAATAAATTCATGCTAAAATTATTTAAATACCTTTTTCAGGCTGAAGACATTGATTAGAATTACTTTAGTACCTATGCAAAAATCAGAATAGAATAGTCCTGACACTGAATTGTGAATGGACAAGTGTGAATCCTGGCAATTTTTCCAAATTTGTCAAAGCAAACCACTGTGGAGAGAGCAGAACATAGTCTCAGTATAGATGGCTGTGACAGCCACAAACAGGCACTTTAATGTGGTATCCACAGTTGTAGTCAACAACTACTGCAATCTGTCCTCCACCTCTCTTTATTTTCGATTATTTCACGGCTTGAGACACCATCAGGCAAGTTGCTTTCTTTCTCTGCGGGAGCTGCCTCAGCCTGTTTTGCCAGTGCTGTGAAGTGTTGAGGCTCAGGTTCACTGTAAAATTGAGAGATGGGTGAAGAGAGGAAAAATAAGAAAGTAGGCAGGAGGACATAAGGGAAAATGGAGCAAAATCTCATGCATGTCAGATAGGATTTTGTTGGTGCCCTGGTATAAATCAGAAATCCTTGTGGCTGTGCTTGTCTAGATGTCCTAGTGATGAGGGCTCCCTAGCAAAGAGCAGAATTTCTAGACCAGCACAGAGACTTACTGGCCTTTGCTGCAGGATTACCCCAGGAACCCTTAAAGCTTTCTTCTGAAATTTAACAAAAAGAAAGAAAGAAATGAAAAGGAAAAAGAAAGACTGGAATTTATTTTGTTCATCCTTAAGCCTCACTTTTTATATCATTTTTTCAGTGCACAGATTTATGATGTTTATTCTGGTTTGTTGGTGAAGAGTCTAACAGTCCTTGGATTTCACTGCCTGTCCTTTATGCCTGCATTCACCCAGAGGTTTGTTACCTTCTTGTGCCCTTTCTATCAAAATTCCATCTTACCCATTAGCATAAGACTTTATGAACTTGCTGCAGCTGAGATTGCAGTTGAGATAGATCTATAGGCCCTGGTTACAACAATAAGACAGACACAGTGGATACTGAGCAGCTTTCCCATACAACTTGGCGACTGTCCATCACTTTCACATCAGTTACTCTCACACAACTCTACTTTGGGGATTTTTCTGGCCATATATTTCCTATTATGTCTACTTGAACAAGACACAGAATGACACTCCATGGATCACTAGTGACTGGCTTTAGTGCTCAACCTGAGAAATTCTGAGGAAAGATGTGTTCATTTAAGACCTACTGATGGAAGACTTGCCATTGTCTTAAATGAGCAGAGTAGGCTGCATGGGTACAGTGCTGTGTACCTCAGAGACAGACTGAAAATGCCCTATTCAAGGAAGCTGAGTGAGAACACTTCTCGTATACTCAGTTACCCATACATTGCTATGAAACACTCCCACAAGAGCAGTTCTGACAGAGGATTTAGCCATCCCTTGTGTCAGCCATTTCTAAGTTCAGTTGAACTTGACATCACCTTTCTTCAGTTTGTATAGGCAAGCAGAGTAATTCTGCAGATGTAAGAGGGCAAATCAGAAATTTGTCATTCAAACTGTCTTTATACTTGGAAAGTCTTTTTTGACTTTGTGTGAAAAGACTGAAAAATGTTTTTCCCCAATAGGGTAAATATATATATATATATATATATTATATAAATATAAATATTTGACCCATGTGTTTACCTTTCTTTGCCTTCTGGTGAATTTCTTCTTTTACTATGGCTTAAATTGACGTNATACTTGGAAAGTCTTTTTTGACTTTGTGTGAAAAGACTGAAAAATGTTTTTCCCCAATAGGGTAAATATATATATATATATATTATATAAATATAAATATTTGACCCATGTGTTTACCTTTCTTTGCCTTCTGGTGAATTTCTTCTTTTACTATGGCTTAAATTGACGTAACTGCTATAGACAAGGGTAAATAATGACATTATTTGTAGAAGTCCCAGAGCAGACCACTTCTGCAGCTGTGGTCTTATTTTTGCTTTTGCATTTCCATTTGTATCCCCTGACATTTGCCTGGAGCTCTACTCTTTTGTTATAACCTTTACCTGTAGAGTACAATGGAAGGTGAAAACACCTGTTTCAGATGCATTTACTGCGTGCTCATTGTTTTGTGGTGATAGGTTGGAGCTTTAGGTTGAATGGCTGAAAATTTCTGCAAGCATAGCAGGGCTTTTTCTTTGTCACATCATTTGCATGGGAGGCAAGGACCGCAGGTCCCCACTGCTTGTGCAAGTCTGTGTCATTGTGTTCCCTCTAAAAAAAGGTTGCACTTAGTTTATTTTAACTGAATGTGACAGAAGTAGAGAGCTCAAATTAATTAAATAATTAGATTTCCACAGATTTATAAATGTTTCAGTTCGACATCAAGGTTAATCAGTCACAGGACACTTCTATAAGAAATCATGGTTTATTAGTTCCAGTGATGTCAGAACTTACTGTTGACTTTCATGAATCATTCAATTACTTTGGCACTAGAGGATTTATAAATGCACACAATAGATTGAGGTGGCTGTGCAATCCATGACTTTTGAACAGTCCAGATTTTCAAACATATTTAAAAGCAGTTACTATGGTATTTAAGCACCCAGTGAAATATAAATATGGAGTTTCCTGTCTGAAAACCTTGGGTGTTAAGTGGCTAAGTGTTTTCAAAAGTCTGCATGTCTCTGTGTATCTTTGCAAGAACAAGTATTATTTGGAAGTAACATGAGAGAAACATTGTGCTTTTGTAAGCATAAGCATCAAAGATGCCTTTTCAGTCTCAATGTTGTGCTCATTTTGAGGATACACTGAAGCTCTAAGTATCAAACCCCTCTCTGATTCCCTACAAATAAGCATATGGGTAAATAAATAAAAAAAAACATTGAATGGTTAGGGTTGGAACGAACCTTAACCTCCAACCTCCTGCTATGGGCAGGGACACCTTCCACTAGACCAGGTTGCTCAAGGCGCTGTCCAAAAATAAGTAAAGCTTCAGACTTCTCAGTCAGCTATCTGGAGACATCTTTCTTTCCTGAGGTGCTTTAAAAATACTTCACAAATAGCATGCAATAATCAGCTAAGCCTGTAAATCTGAGATAGTTGCCTATGCTTTTCTAACGGTTGGCAGAAAGAGATAGGTGCTGCCAGAGGCTAATTCATCTACCCTAAGATAAGTATTAAAAGTAAGTGGAATACAGGATGTTCCTGCCTCTTTTTGTAAGGCAGTCTAGGTGATTAGCTTAGATTTGACGTCTAGCATTTCTGTCACTAAAATTAGACAAAATAAAACCTTCATCATTGTCCTGGGTTCAGCTGTAACAGTTATTTTTCTCCTTCTTAGTAGCTAGTGCAGTGCTGTGTTTTTGACTTTAGTCTAAGGACAATGCTGAAACCACGACAACCATTCTGCAGACTGCCATACCAGACATGTGAATTGTTCCTCAGTGTGAAACAGGCAATATCTACCCCTTAGTATTCTTTTTAATTGTCTGTTCTTTTTCATATAAAATCCTTTAATAGAGCTCTGTCCTCATATTTAAAACTCTAAAAATGAGTGCCAGTATTCAAAAGTGAGTATTGAAGTATAGGTTCTGAATCTTTATCTTTTCAGAGCCTAAAGGAACTTTAGATCTTCTTTAATCTGATTTAGAGCCCAGAGACCGATCTTGATCTTGCAAGCATTTTCCCTACTGATTTCCCATTGTTTGCAGTGGAAGTTCCATTAATTGAGAACTATTTGCCTTGACCAGTCTAATATCATATTCATCATGTCTCAGAGTCTCTAAAGTATTTATCTTTGTTGTTAATAGATAAACAGTGCCAGTTCTGTGTGAAAGTTTAGCTGAAAAATCTTTGCAATGTACTGCTTAAGGAGTGCTTAAGATTTATTTCATCTGTAAATTCCTCCTGAAAGTCTGCTAGGAAGAACTCAGTTCTGTATCTAATCAATCAGTTATATTGTTTGTGAGGAGTTTGTGTGTTCCCCTAATCCACAACACAGCAATGTGCCCTCTACTGGGAAGTGAGCAGTTTATTGTCTCCAGGCTTGAGAATGTGGAAGAAAATGATTGGTTTTTTTAAAGAAAGGTGTTAACTTTCCTTTTAAAATCTCTCAGTACAAAAGATCCCAGTAGCAAAAAGCCTGCAAGCAGCAAACATGCTGCTTCTAAATACAGCTTTTCTTCCAGGCTCTTTTTGTCTCATTTTATGCAGACAGGCATACAAGGGACTCACACTTGGCAATTTCTGCCACTTTATCTTTAAAAACAAACAATAGTCTGTCATCTTCATTGTAGGCTTTTGAAGTCCTGTTACAGCAATGACAATTCAGGAAAAGAGAGCTTCCAAGCTTGGCAAAGCCTACAGTTTCCTCTCCGTCCCATTCATTCTCCCAGAGTCTGTCAAAAGCATGAGAAAGGAGGAATGCCACCACCACACCACATGGCAGCAGCTCTGGCAACAGCATGCTGGCCATGCTTTAAGGGACAGATCTATAACCCCCTCAGATGTCCCTGTTTCTCCACTTTGCCATCAATATTTTGCTCATTATTGGGGAATTTCCAAGGGCAGACACAGCCAGTTTCCTTCCAAGACTGATATTTCTGGATGACAAGACAGGAAGGGGCACCTTCAGATTCCAGAAGAGGAGGTTTCTGCTGAAGTGAGTTTGCTTTGGTCTTAGGAGGTCACTGCAGTATCTTGCAAACCATCAAAAATAGAAACGGGTCCCATATGTCACTGAAATCTACTTTTCTAGAAAAAAAATAAAGATAAAAAATATTTACTCGTATTTTATTTATTTTTTGCTATAACGTCTAAGCAAAGAAATAAATGCATTCTGGTTTTGAAGTGTAAATCTATTATGAAAGTATTTTTATAACTACTAATTCACTTTGGCTGAATGTCATAAAGAAAACAATGTTAATTTAGGAGGGTTGTTCTCTCTTTTCTAAAAATTAATTCAATACCTACAGAGGCATTGCAGATGTGAGAAACGGAGCTGGATCCTATTCCCTTTTTGTGCAACAGCTGGACCATGAGCCAGTGAAACCTTTGTCAGTCTAGAAAAAGGAAAAGGATGGGTGCAGTCAATGCCTACTGGGATCAGTGAAAATCCTGATCACCTTTGCTCTGAAAACCAGAGTACCACAGTAGAGGCTGATGCCCAAAGCAACTCAACAGACAGAGGGAGAACAAACCTAAACAGGGGAAGTTTAGGTTAAATATAGGATTACAAAGAAAGAAAGGAAGGAAGGAAGAAAGGGAAAGAAGGGAAGGAAGGGAGGAAGGAATATATAGATTCTTCAGAGTTAAGGGTGGTGAATCACTGGAATGGGTTGCCCAAGGAAGTTGTGAATGTTCCATCCCTGGCAGTGTTCAAGGCCAGGTTGGATGGAGTCTTGGTTGACATGTTTTAGTGTGAGGTGTTCCTGACCATGGCAGGGAGGTTGAAACTTGATCTTAAGGTCCTTTCCAACCCAAACCATTCTATGATTCTGTGATTCTAAGATGTACAGTGGTGCACTGGTTCCCACAGACTTGCATCTCTCTTGCTGACACATATCTTTACTGCCTATCAATCCCCAACAGTTTACCTTCTCCTAATAGTGTAAATCACATTTTGAAAGGTGCTTAAAGAGGTCTATCAGCAGTATCTAGAAATACAGCATGCAGGTCTTTTAAGACCATTCAAACAATTTGCAAACACCAGAGCATATTCAGTCTATCAACTCTGCGTTCAGGAATACTATCTCATTCCCTTGTATGATACAGTATTGTTGAGAAATCAGCTACAAATAAATATTACTTTTGAAAAGATGGAGAAGGAGGACATTATCACATTCATTTGAATAACAAGAAGTGAGCACAACTGACAAGGTTATTTCTTTTTTGTCGTCACTGCTTGATGTCGTATAATAAATCATCCTTGATGTTTCCCCCATTTTATTATCATTATCTGTGAACAAGCTAGAAGTAAGTTGATTTTTTATGAGCTATGACATTCATCTGAAAAACAGGACTAAAAATTCAGTCTCCAGAGTAAAAAATTTCAATCATTAGGGAAATACGGAACAGAATGTCTAATCAAATGATTATATTGGATGAAGGAAAACCATGATTTGGCAATGAGGCATTTTGCTTTGTAGTTTAAATTAGCTTAGTAATTCTAATGAATTATGAATTTTGCATTTATTATTTTTTTAGAAATCCTGTAACTGTCCAAGAGGTTTCAAAACAGCAGTGTTTGCAACATCATGAGAAATTGTACTAACCTGCAAATTACTACACAGAATTAAAGTATGCATACAACTCTGTAAGTAAGCTTAATATGCATTGAAAGCATAGTATTCATCAATGAAAGATGAGACGTGGCCTGAGAGAAATATCAGAGACATGGTCCAAGAAATGTCAAAGCCCACCTGGAGTTGAATCCAGTGAGGGACAGGTAGGGCAGCAAGAAGTCTTCCACATGTATATCAATATCAAAACAAAACTAGGAAAAATTGGTTCCTGCTGCTGAATGGTGCACAGTACCTGGCGATGAAGGATGTGGAAAAGAATGAGGTACTTAATGCCTCCTTTTCGTTGGTCTTTACTGGTGAGACTAGCTTTCAGCAATTCCATGTTCCTGAAACCAGTAGGATAGTCTGGAGAAAGGAAGACTTACTCTTGGTGAAGGAGGATCAAGTAAGGGAACATGTGAACAGATAGGACATACAAAGGTCCATGGGACATGATGGGATGCATCCACAAGTGCTGATGAAGCTGGTCAGTCACTGAGAGGCCTCTCTTGGTTATATTTGAAAGGTCACAGCAGTCACAAAAGGCTCCTGAGGACTGTAAGAAAATGAATGTTACTCCTATCTCTAAGAAGGGCAAGGAGGAGGATCCAGGTAACTGCAGATTGGTCAGCCTCACCCCAGTCCTTGGGAAAGATTTCAAGTGAATAATTTTGGAAGCCATTAGTATATAACGACAGAGAGGTGATTTGGAATAGTAGGCATGGATTTATGAAGCAGAAATCATGCCTTTACAATGAAATAATAAGGTTGGTGAATGAGAGGAGAGCAGGAGATCATGTTTATTTTGACTTTAGCAAGGCTTTAACACTGTCTCCCATAATATCCTCATGGACTAACTGATGAAGTATGAGCTAGATGAATGGACTGTGTGATGGACTGAAAACTGGTTGAAGTGTTTGTTCAGAGGGTTGTGATAAGCTGCTCAAAGTCCAGCCTTTGAGTTAAATCTGTAATGAAGAAACAAAAGCATCTTGATTAGAATCATGTGAAATTTATACCACATTTGTATAAGAATAGTTGTTTGGTTTTTTTTTTTTTCATGCATGTTAAGCAACCATGTTTAAGTTTAGGGTAGTTGTATCTTAAGGAATGCCTACTCTTTTTTGTTAGCATGAGTATTCTGAGTGAATTTGGAAAGTGGATCTGACCCAGAATGATTCCTGTAAAGGTACCTTTGTCAGATTTGGGTCAGATCAACACCTTGAATTAGCATATTTAATGGAGGAAGAGTGAGAGGATGAAGCTATGGCAAATCTGCTCTGCATTGCATTATTCAATGTCAGACTGTGGGTATAAAGCAAAGAACAAGTTTCCAGGAACAATCCCAGTATGTGGTCACAACTATAGCTGAAAATTATCTCTTTCTGCTGTAAATATATCCTCAATTACCTTTCATTTATTTATAGAGTGATTACATTTCACTGTATAAATCACTTGACACCATAGAGCAATGTCGAAAGGAATAGCAGTTTAGGCAAAGTCATACTTTTCACGCTGAAGCAGGACTGCTTTGAAATGCTCCCATTAGATTGACTTCATGCATATCTGTTGTGAATTTTACTGAGATGAGAAACATTCTCTTTGAAGTTGAGTAACTAGATCTATATTGTGTTACAAATGAGGTTAGAAACTTTTCATTATTTATTTTGTGATTAATTAGAATGGTAGCTAGAAGGAAAACCTTTATCAATGTGCAAGTGAAGTTGGTTCGTTTTTCTTTGGTTGGATACAGAACTGTGTCAAGGGAAATTGCTTTGGAATGAAACAGCTGACTTAAAAGGGTTAACTGCAATTCCGGGGGAGCAAATCTATTTATTTCCTTATCTGTCTTGTACCAGAGAGAAGTAAGTCACATGGAAAATATTTTGTAACTGTAGCTAAGCTGTTAATTAGAGCACTTCTCAGGAAAAATGATTTTTGTGAACAAAATGAAATGAATCTGTGATGAATGAGAGCAGTGCAGAGCAGTTAGGTGTGACTTTTCCTTACAGTTTCTAAAAAATTGCAATTTATAAGTTTGGGGGGGTTAAATATGTATTTTAAATTTATGAGGTGTGTTAAAAATATGTGTTCTTAAATTTGTGTATTTTTTTCTAGAAAAATACACACCTCTTTAGGTATAGGAATAGAACTGTAACAGCACAAAATGTTTGGTTTTTTTTTTTCATTTACATGTGTATCTACCTAGCACAAGGCAGTGTTAAAGTAGTAGTAGTAATAGGCTTGGCTGTTGATGACTTTTCTGTAGGAATAGGGTGTAACCTGAAAAATGCATTTTAGTTGTCAGACTCCCTGAGAACTTTGCTTTTTCCTCTTACATGAATTATGGAGAGGGAAGGGAAATATTTCCTTTCAACTTTTTTGAAACTAAATATTGCAGCTTTTTTATTCCAAAGTATGACATTTAGAAACTGTTCTATAAAACAGATTTTTAAGTGGTTAAATGCACTGGAGAAAAAATAATTTGTTTTTGTGGGTATGTCAGGCATTGTGGGAATATTACTGAATGAAAAGGAACACAGAACTGGGTTAATTATCACCAAAAATAAGCATTATTCATGCTAATGCAGAAGCAAGTTTGAACCATTTACCTGCCTTTTCTGTTGTTGAGTAGTACATTCTGGATGAAATCTAAGACTGGAATGCAGTCATTTCTACCTGAAATATTCCTACCAATTTTAAGTAGCGGGACAGCGTTGTTATGCATTCAGTTATATTCTGGAAATCAGTCTTTCTTTGAGTTATGTGGCTGGAATTATTTCAATAAAGTGTAGATCCCTTAGAAAATTGGAAGCCTTAAATGAATAGAGTCATCATATTTCAATATACTGTTATTACTGTAATGCTTTTTCTTTAAAGAATATTAATATCTGTAAACCTTCTCTATTTATTTTTCTAGTAAGAGTTTCTTAAAGAGGCAATTTCTATGATCGTTAGCAAAGATATTAGAGAAAAAAATATATCTTAATTCCTTAATCTCAGTTATTACTCTTAAAATCATGCAAGATAATTTATAGTCTGTGTCACCCACGTGGACTAGTAATATGAAGAGAGTGTGAACTTTATATAATTAGCCGGAAAGCTGACATGCCCTTCCACTTACATCTAAGCAGTCATCTCCTACCAGATAGGAGCCAGTCTGGGGTAACCTCATGAGGAGCTGTGTAAATCTGTTAGGTTTTATGCAAGTTGTTGTGGTATGAACTACTTGTCACATTTGCAAAACCAAAAAAAGAAACAGTTAATGCTTAATTTTGGTTTTGCAAAATAATAAGTTTGTATTTTCAAACCAAATTGAGCATGCAAAGTTCCGGATAAGGTCAGTGGAAAGCGTCAACAGCTCAACACTTCAAAAACTGGCTAAAAGGATCTTGATCAGATAGTAGATGATTGAGCCTAATTAGTAGACCACCTGATTGAAAAGCAACCAAACCTAAAACCAGAACACCTGCCTCCATCCTCCAGTGAACCACAAATCCAGGGTGACATCTACAGATTGGAAATTAAATGTTAGCAGACAGGTTTCATAGCACTTTGTAAGAAAATGTTGGAAATTATATGTAAACTTCTACAAAAAGTAGTAGAAAAAGTTATACAAAAGCAAAATAATTTTGTTGTGTGAAATGTAATATAGGAGACCTTAAAAAACCCACAACAGCTCAGTTATCTCACTGATGTTTACATTTCTGCATTTGAGTATATAGTTATTCAAACTTCCAACATTAACTAGAACCAGAAAAAAAGGATTTTTTTTTTGTTTTTGATGTTACAGAACAGGGTCTTATTGCATATATAAACACAAATAAGGCAGCTGGTCCTTATGGGTTTAACCAGTAGCCCCCACTACTCGTTGCTGGCTGCTGAAAAAAGTCCCCATGAAAACTGGGGACTGCCAAAAGAAAAAAAACATAAGTTTTCTTTTGTGGACAAGAAATGTTTTACAAATATTGAGACTAAATTCATGCTGTATTGCCTGTGTACTGTATGCATGCATGTACCATCTCTCACCTCTTTTTTGATGCATTCACTGAAAATAACAAACCTTTTATACACAGGATAAGGAAGAAAGAAATATTGAATCTTCAGACTAAAATAGCTGAAGAAAATGATGCAGAAAGAAGAAAGCATTTGGCATGAATGTTAATTTTATTATATATGTGACTTTGGTGAAGTTTAGCTTGAGAAATAAACTGCCTCTGGAGATGCCTGAAGAATAAGAAAATCAAGCATTCCTCATTATTCAGAAATAACACTATATTACACATGACACTAGTACTGAAGCACCAAACCTTTCAGTGAATTGGTTCTATTAAAGAAAAAGTGCATGTCCCTGGTGTACCCATCTGTTTTCACACCACTGTTGATGGCATTATCAGTTCATCATCAATTAAAATAGATTCTGGGGTTTGGTTCATGTATCCATTAATGCGCTCAACAAATTATAACTATAGGCTCTGACAGTTTGAAGGGAGTCTACCTTAAACTGAACTGATCTCAAGATCCGTAAAACCACTTTATGTGGGGTAACTGCCTCTGGAACCATCATTATGCTGTTTCCCCACTGGTGATTGATGGTATTTTAGCCATCAAACATAAACTGCTATATTCAATTTTACATCATCATTACATTACATCATTACATTTCACATCATAATTGTTGTATATCCTGATATTACACCTGAAGGTGCCTGGCTTAAAATGGTATCTGACATACTTAATATTTAAATAGACAATTGTTCACTTTTTGTTGCTGTGGGAAGATAACAGAGCACCTCAGAGGTTGGCTTCCTGTGTTACTTCCCTTCCCAGTTACTGAGGTACTCTTGAAAATCCTGTTCCCAGTGTTCATGGCATTGGCTCTTTCTTTGTGGGCACTGAAAGTTCTCTAATGGTATATTTGGAAATATGACACATTATATTGCTTTCACAATCTTCCTTTCTATCAGATAAAGTATTAAATGAAGGAATTTAATTTATGGTAACTTTAGCAGCTTATTCAGTCATTGAATTCTCATCAGTCAGTAATATCACACATGAACTGCTGTTTCACCTTACCTGCAAAACTAGAAGCTGGTTATTCTTACCAGTATGTGCATTTGTTAACGTACTGTGCACCACCTATTCAGCTCTGGGGTTATAGGAAGAAACACAGTGATTTCGGCTTCTGCTTTAGTCTTCTGCCCTGGAATGAAAATGAAATGCAGCCCTCCTGTACTTTCTGACCTTTTTTCTCAGGTTTGGCATGTTCACTTTTGCTGAAGTAATTTTCTGTGAATGAGCAAGCGTTTTACTAACAGCTGGTTTCTTCCTTACAATCAAAATGTTTTGCTTTGCTCTTCTGGAAACTGGTACGTTTGCATCAGATTTTATAAGGTAGTTTGTCAGCACTTGAAAAAAAAAATACTGTACAACAAATTGTCCATACTTGAGTAATGCAGTTACAGTACAATTAATGCAGCTCTCAGGGCTCTCCTGACTTTGTTAGTGCATAAGAATATTTTTTCATTCTTAATTCTCTCCATGACAACTCATAAAATGAACAGTTTGTGCTCATTTTGTGCTAGTACTCGTTTTGTTTCTCAGTCATCCAAGACCATCTGCACATTCCTTTTACTCTGAAGATACATATTTCCATTTCAAATCAACTTGCAGTTTGCTGAATATAGTTACCTAAATATTGTGCTTGAAGACCTTCTTAGATAAACTCAAATGCTTTCATTTCTTCTATAATTCCCACGGACTAGGTACTTCTAACAGTACACCTGTCTCTTGAGTATGTACAAACTTACCTAAATTTGTCTATAATTCTAGAGGCCTACAGTGATTTGCAGCTCTCTGCCCTAAGTTGAATGTGGTTTAAAGCCCAGAGAGTATGTTTCAATTTACAGGATGCTATTTATTTTAAACAGTCTTTCCCCAAGATCCAGCAGAAGTCAGAGGAAATGAACTTGGAGCTGACTTCTCAAAGACAAGCACTTGGCAAGTTGTTATTATGACAAAACCAATTTTGAAAATTGCCTGCCTTATTTCTTAGAAAAAACTGTCTCCTCCTGAGTCTGCCACACGTCCTTTCATCTGACAGCAGAAAGTGACAATAGCGCGAAGGCATCTTTTGCTCTGTTCCCTCCGACGCCTTTTTCTGTAGTTTTTATCTCTCTTTTTGAGACTACAGTGCTCCTGTATTATGTGTCTTCAGGAAAAACCTACAGGATGAAGCATTTTTAGATAACTTTCATAAAAATAGAAATTTTCTACTAGATAAATGCTATGTGTTTTGCTGACTTAAATTTGCCCAGAACTTTCCCACTCAACTAATAATCTATCTCTCTTAGTGTCTTTGGAACACCAGCATCCACTGATGAGATTATTATTACCCTTCCACTGTAGTAAGGTGGTGAGGAGTGGAGAAAGAAATACTTCCCTTTGACTAATTACAGCAACGTCTCTGCTTTCAACTTTTGCCATAGCTGTGGCCACCTAAATTAACATTAAGTCAAGTCCTGTATAAAAATGTTTCTTCTTTTATATTTTAGCAACCACAAAACCTCACAAAAATGGAAAGGTCACAGTTAATGGAAAGTGGGACAACAAATTAATTGAAATATATGCAATTTACCTACAGATATATGAATTTCTCTCTGTAGCCTATGTCACAAACTAACCACCACTGTCTTTACCTGTCAGACTGTGAGAAATAAGGAAATACAAAATTAACCTTCTCTCTGGCCTTGCTTATCTGTGGCCTGCCATGCGTATTTTGCATTCTGTTATTGCAGATAATATAGAAGAGTCATGGGAAAAGCACTTCACTTACTCCAGAGAAACACTTTATTTTTTTCTCCCTTTGCTCACTATATCTTTTTACCACTCTGCCCTGTCAGGCACTCCTTTTGGAGATTGGCTGTCACAGATATTCCCAGTGGCTTTTGCAGAAGTAGAATGGAGTGAGTTAGACTGAGCTGTCATGTACTATAATTCTTTATTTTATGCTTTTCAGGTGGTTTCATTTTCCTTAAGTGAGATACAAGTGATACAAGGGAGAGTCTTAAATGTGCATTAACAAAGTTTTTTTGACAGAGAATGTGATTTCTTAATGTAGGAGCATATAGAGTTATATATGATTTCTGCCATGCAGGGATATTTTCTGTAAAATCGAAGTACACTTTTTAAACTGTGAAACGCTGTGTAAAACATGGAACCCTCCAATAACAACAAAAGAACAAAGACACCCCCACAAAAAAAGAAAGAAAAATTATATATAAATAAACAAATAACCCACAAACCAACTAAAACTAAAACCAGACAAAAAACACAGACTAACAGAATTGGGACTCTTGAGTGAGCCGAAGGCTGCACACATGCAAATATCTCACTGTGTGAAGAAGGCAAGCAGTACACTTCAGCAGGGTGCTGAGGATGCACCTAACTCTTCAGCATGACTATCTCCAGAGAACAATATATGTAACAGTAGTTTTAAATGTATAAAAGGTATCATCTTAAATTGCAAAATAATTTGCTGAACTGTTTTGTCCAGATGATAATGCAAATGTCAAAATTCAAGCTATCATTTGGCATAGAAACAAGAGGCCAATCACGGTTTGTGTCTGTGCCACACAGTGATAAGCAATGTAATTTGTAACAGCACAAACAGTGGACTTTTAGATTTTCGTGCATAACCTTGACTGTCTTCCAGAAAAGAATATCAGAAAAATGTCCTAAGGCTATAGATTATTACATTTGGGATGAGTGTTGAATTCTCAGCACAACTACAAAGTTGTCCCATTTTATCTCAGCTTTGTTTTTTCAAATTATGTGTAATTTACTACACAATGATGAAAAAAAATGCCTTTTTCTTTCCACCTGCAATCCTGCAGATTTCATGTCTTATTATTCAAAGAACTGTTGATACAGATGTTATACTCATAAAAATTCACATGCATATAATGTTTCCTACAATGATCCCATGTACTTTATGAGCATAATTAAGCCCTGCAGCACAGTTAAATGGCATTCGGGTTTCATAAGCAGGTAAACTGAGGCATTGCAGTCATGACTTGCTTGAAATTACACCAATTTAATGACACCATTGTTGGTGAAAACTGGGTGCTGTGATTGCCAATTGTTTGATCTGAATTATAAGAACATGCAGCCTCCATTAACACAGACTGATTTCAACCACAGCCAAGCTTCTTCATAACTTTCTGTTACAAGTGTTTCACTTGCATTAAGCTATAATGGTTGTTGACATTTATATTTCATCAGCTACCTCAGTTCCAAGTGCCTCTTTCATAGGATTTAGCTTTCCAAAGCCATATCATAAGCCCCTTTCTATGCACTCACAATTTTCCCTTATTTTTATCAACAGAGTTTGTGCCCCGCTCTACAAAACCTCATCTCTATGACCCTGCAGTGCACTAAGCACACTTTAAATTTTTTTTTCCTTTCCTGATGATTTGTTTCATTACTGGCATTCTTCAAATCAAATGCACCTAATCCATGGTTCAGTCTACTAACAGGAAATCGGTTCAGGGAGCAGGGATTTACGTAACAAAAGAAGTGCTCACTTAGGGAGTACTTTTAATACTTCCTTCATTGAAAAAAATGCTGACCTTCAGGTTTTTCTGACTTTAATGCTCTGGTGTTTCAGTTTGGATTTAACTGTAAATGAAAGCTTTCAAAAGCCATATAATCCATCGATCTCATATTTGCTGAAGCACAAGTTTCATTGTACATGAACGTTTTTAATTTCTTTGATTTTTTTTCTCCTGTAATTATGTCAACTATGTTACTTCCAGGCATGCTTAACTCTGTTGTCTGTTCTGCTGTGAAATTCTTAACAAAGGTCCAACTGTCTATTTTATTTTGTATTTGTTTAATTTGGGGGTAGTGATTATAATCCCACCATCCGTATTTGGTTTTTGTGGGGGAATGTTCCTCTTTTTTATGCTATCGGTACTTCAGCTATCAGGGTGTTGTAGGCTGAAGTGTTCTGCTTTGGCATGTGGGTAAATAAAGATGCAGTCATCTTACTTGATAGATATTTTTTTTTTTTTCCCTTTTGTATGCACAGACTTTTAACTATTTCCTGAGGCAGGAATCTCCTCTATTTCTGAGAGGAGTAAGTTGTGTTTTCTCTTAGCTTTCCAGAGGTGGTGTGTGACACTGTAATAATCTGCAGATCATTAGATTATCTCATCACCTCTCAAATTAGTTTAACTAACTGCACAATTCAGTGTTCCAGGGGAAGACTAAAATCTACTGTCACCACCACCAGTGTTAGCTTGGCTGGCTTTCAAAGTTCTTAATCTAATGGTAATACTCCAGAAGGAGACAAAGTTGGACTTCAGGGTCAGGGAATGAAAAACAAGTAAGGGCAATTATGCCAAATAGACTGTGTCTGGAAATTGTGACAGAGTCAATGGGATGATTGTGCTCATTCAATTTTTTAGTTTTTTCCTCAGGGAAGAGGAATTCCACAATGGTATTGATTAAAATCTATAGGTCCTAAAGCAGCATGACTTTTTTACTGCGTAAAGTCATGCTGCTTCTATTCTTTAATTTTTAAATATAATAAAATAACCTCTAACCCTAAACACCAAATGACCTTGTCCAGGTCAACTATGGTTAAATTATTAATACCAATGCATTTTGCAATAGAAGTATTCATGGTGATCAGATTTGAATGAAAATAGGGTTCTGGAGAAAGAAAGTGTAAAGAACCCATCCAGATGGTGGGCAAGAATTATGTAATGCTATTTTGTATTCCTAGTAGATAGTTTGAAAAGCTTTTTTCTTACAATTTGTCTCATGGATCTTCTATTACAATTCAGTGGGACATAGGTATTCGTTGAAAACTGTAGCTACAGAAACATGAGACAGGTGCATATCTTCTATATACAAATCCATAGTTTTCAAAGAGGAGTCAGCACTATTTCCAATCATTACTCCTTGAAACTATGCTCTAGCTCATCACTCATCTCTGACAATTCTGTTCTTTTCCTCTGGGATACTGATCTCATGAAATGGGATGCATAGATGACAGTTTTAACCATGCATTAAACACAAAAGAAGTTCCTCCCATTATATGCTAGAATATTGTGAATGCCATATCATGCCATACTGTAAATGCTCCAACCCTGGCGGTGTTCAAGGCCAGGTTGGACAGAGCGTTGGGTGAGGTGGTTTAGAGGATTGGAACTAGATGATCTTAAGGTCCTTTCCAGCCCTAACTATTCTATGATTCTATGATTCTATATCCTGCTTGACCTTCTGAAAGAGAGGACAGAAGCAATCCAGCCACTCAGTATCTAGTTTTCAATTAAGGATGCACTTTATCTGACTGTAGCCTGGTTTGAAAGAAATGAGTTCTCAGTCATCTGTTTTTCCTGTTGTGATGAAATGCCAATAGTACTCAATAGGCTACCCTACCAGCAATGAAATCATTGTATTGATTAAGCAACTCTTTCTTATCTAAGACTATCTGTAAAGTAGAACATTTTGCTATGTCTTGAAAAGGTTGGCTAGCAGAAAAAGAGTAACAAAACCTCAAGGCAACATCTGCAATTCATCCCAGTACCAATGAATAACTATTGTTCTTTATTCACAGTTAAAAATACTCAGTATTCTGTATATGAAAACTGCTGTCTGCACCATCGCTGGAATCAGATGAGATCTATTTGCAAGGGAAAAATCCACCACTACCCTTAAGAATCCTTTAGGGAACGTGAGACCAGCAGTCAAGATCTATAATCTAGCCAAGGTTTCAGCTCTCATTTAGGGGTAGCCATAAATAAGTTACTCTTGTCCTACTCTTCTATTACAATTAAAAGTCCTTCAGTATTATATTTTAATGGAGTAGCAAGCCAAGAAGATTTGCAATACAATATTCTGTTTGCATTTTGTGCTTGCTAGGATAGAAAGAGTTTTTAGCAACAATACTCAAAAGTCAGTGCTCAAAAATGATGTTATTAAATTGCATGTCAGAAAGTAAGCTAGCATTCAGTATGGGTGCTAAAGAGAAGGGCTGAATGAATATGCACTGAATTTTGGTATATGTAACCTCTGTTCACAAGAATTTTTCTTGCCAGTGGAGAACAGGTGCAGTGAGGTAAACTGTGATACTCAGAATCTTGACATGTATGTCAAAAATGGATTTCTCTTCATGTGAAAAGGTGTTCCACAGAATAAGGAAAAATACAGTAGAGAAAAAGCAAGATTAGGCTCTTGGTATTGAGTCTGACAACTGGATAACGGCCTTACACTCTGGAGAATCAGCAGCTGCAGCTTCCTGCCTTCCTTATGAGGAAACTGTAAACTGTGTGCTTAGGACACCAGCTCGTAACTGTAAATTATAAAACTTCCATATAAAGTATCTAAATTAAAGATTAATCTTTTAGTATTATTACTGTGTTTCACATATTGCAGCTGAAGCTGATCATCTGTATGTTAACTGTTTCTAATGTTCCTGTGACATAGGATGTAAGACCTAGTGAATCTTAATTCTCTGTCATTCTGCACTAGGTCTTCTTATTGATACTATACACTACCCATTACCAGTCACAACTTTTAGCTCAAATTAGCAGAAAACCAGATAAATTATTTTTATTATTTTGTAATATGAAGGAAAACAGGTAGTGGGTGTCATTTGCAGATCTTTGTACCTTGCATTGCAGCTAAGCATGATTGCATTTGAATTCAGAGATTTTAATTAACGTCTTTACTTGGTCAACTTTCTTCTGCCAAATGTACGGCTGCTTAATCCTAGAATGTTTCTAGAAAATAACACTTCTGGTCTCATATGGAGAAGCTATGTTCTCCATTGTAGTTATCAAAATTGATCATAGAGTAAGCATTTTTGTGCCATTAGGGTTACTTATTAGGATCATGCTGTAACAGATTTGGCTTCCATGTGACATTCACTTTCAGTTCCTGTAGGGTGAGTGACATTATTTGGTCTACTTTTGAATTGCAAGGTGTGGGATCTCAGTAATAATAATGGCACAATGAAGAGCTATTGGCCTTGTATCTCCCATTGGGAGCATCCCAGTGGGGTGGCTTGCCTTCCTCTTTCACTGCATTGGAAGTAGAACCTATGATTTTGTGTCATTGTGGTATCTCCCCGAGAAAAGACTTCTTCAAACCAATGGGCTTTGTAGAGTTCACCTCAGAAGCTTTTAAGTTTGTCTTCAAGGACTGACTGGAGCCAGTTGGACTGTTCCCCATTTCCCAGTTTATGCAGTGACCTATACATAAGCCCTAACTGAATTCTGAGTGATCCAGATCAAAGCTATAATTTGTTGATGAGGGAATTTGTATACAGCTTTGACTTGGTCCTTCTTGTCTAAAGGATACATTTCTCTTTTTTTAATTTCCTTTTTTTTTCCCCCTCTTTTTTTCTGGTGGTTTTTTTTTTTATTATTATTATTATTATTATTTATTTATTTAAATGGGCTTGACCCTTCAGAACTCACACTTTACAATGCCCGATTTTTCCACTGTGTATTGAGAAGTACTGTGACTGGAACTAGATTTCTGGTAGACGACACCTTGAAGCCAGTATAAAGAGTTTTTCATAACATTTCAACAGTTTGCCTGTTTTCATGTGAAGATTTTCTGAAGCACCCTGCATGGGTGTTTTGGTGGTTTGGAGGAAAGAGAGGCTACTTCTGATTCTTACTCTGATGGGAGGTCATTGCTGAGGGTGCACTCTAAATTCCATGTAGCAGAGTATACCTTCAAAAGCCACAGTAATAAAAGATAGATGTGAAATATATTTTCAGAAGACATCTAGCTTTTACAAAGAATGCTTCCATGCTGCCAAATCCGCAAAACTGGTCACTTAATGAATCTTGTGGTTGAGCTCCAGAATGACCTGTTTATTCAGCCTTTCCTTATTTCCCCTATCCCCTTGTATCCTCACAAAACTTGTAAAATGTCAAGAAGATGTCAATTGCACTATAAAAATAGTTTGGAATTGGCTGTTGTGCTCAAGCTTAGTAGGACAGACTGAAGGACGCACAGACAAATGCATGTGTGTGTGTATATCAAGCGCACATCCACTTCTGCTCCCTTCTTGCTTCCCTTTCATAATGCCATCATAGAAACTTAATTTTCCTTAAGAAACCAACATGAAAAATTTCACTGAGTTACAACAATGAATCTGTACTGGCTTTTGGGAATCATTCTTGATTTATATCTGTCTGAGAGTTAATTAAACTCTGAGTCTCAATGAGATCATTTAGGTACATACCCTGCAAGGACATATCATGTGGCTTTGTACAGATGAGTGAACTGACTCGGATTATTGACCCTTGTCAGTTTTTGTGCAGTCAGGTTTTTAGTTACAATTTCAAACTTTACTTGGTCTTTTAAGCTTTGAAGAGAATCTGAGTCATTCAAATGTGTTTAATACATTGCAGAACATTAGAAACTACAACTGTATTTTTATGACTGTACTGAGTTAATTTATATGACTACAAACACAATAATTTCTGATTCAGGTTTATTATAAAGTAAGTTTTGTAAGAGTACACAGTGTAAAAGAATGCAGCATAACTGAACAGATAGGTATTAAACTAATAAAAGTATAATGCTTGACCCAGTACTCCTATTGCATGTCCCATGAGGATATTGTCAACATTAAATATGAGACAGTCTTGGGAAAATAAAAATGCAGTGAGTTTGAAGAAGGGAGAATATTTTGTTTCAGACAAATAGGGAAGTTTCTGTTACTGAAAATGTCACTATAAAAGAAAAAGGCAGTTTGAGGACGAGAGAGGGGTGGATGGATCAGTCGTAAAAGACCTGCAGAATAGAGGATGAGGGTTTATTTAACGTCAATATGCACAGCGGTGTTTGTTACCCCTGCCAGAGAGCGGCGGGCAGCGGACGGTGGCTGCTCTCCAGGGTCCTGAAAAGGGCAGGGAACCGGCGAACGGAACAGGCAGCAGCGAACAGAGGCTTCTTGCATGGGTAACCTGGAGTGAATGGGACCTAAATTGGTGAAGACCTTTAAATAATACTTAAAATTATTTAAAGGAAGTAAGAACATCCAATAATTTTATTTAATTATTTATTCATTCACTTATTTATTGTTGCTGGGATTGTGCTCTGTACATCTTGGGTTTTTTCACTGCTGTTCTTATATGGAATGTGCATGTGTGTGTTTTTGCATGCTCATGCAGAAAATTTAGAAAAGAGTTTGACGTGTTCTGCTGACACAAGCTTCCCATTGTTGCATTCCTTGTGCATTGGATCTAATCAGTGATGTGCTTTTATTCTGCTTTTTATACTGAGTTAATTCCATCTTCCAGTGGGCAAGAACACTGCAGAGTTTTTCATTTACTTGTCATGGCAAGATTAGGAAGTCTATTGTTAATTATTATGGTTTCAATTCCCAACTCAGCTGCCTATGTCAGATGTGCCATTGTGTGTGTGTGTTTGACTACTGATGACTAGATGGAATATTACTATGTACGCTATGAATATGAAGCTTTGTTTTTAGGCAGACTCTTCTAGGAAGAAGAAAATCAAAATGGTACCAGGAAAGTCTGTCAGTCTCGTACACAACTATCTAATAACTGATTTAAATATGAAATTAAAATTACTAGTTTTATGTGTGCACATACAAAATAATTTATCTAATTCTTCAGACTGTTTTAAAATGTGTAATATGCAAAGAGATGCCTTTTAAAACAGCATATAAATACAAAAATGGATACTATTAATAATAATACTAGCACATTTTCATTAAGTGGAAAATGCTGAAATGCTGAAAAAAAATAGAACAACCAAAAGCAAGGAATTAAAATAATTAAAATAGTATCTAATCCATCCAGTTTCTATCATACCCCATAATTTCATTATGGCTTTTTGTTAGTAGAAGGTACTGAGTCAAACGAACAAAAAGTCCAGAATCTCAGTTTAAACTCCTAGCCTGTAGAGGTCCCAGTGAGTTCTCCACACTGGGAGATTTCGAGTGGGCTAATGAAAGCTCAGCAAACACAGAGATGAGCAAAGCTGTAGTAACTTGGAAGCACAGTGCAATATTCTTAGTGTAAGAAGGCTCAGTGTTGAGCCTTGTTATTTAATAGTATTATATCTATCCCTCCTGAAAATTTAAATTTTATTATTCTTTCTCTTTCATTTCTGCTAGTGGTAGGATCAGTATTGCACACAGGATTAAGGAATGTTTGCTAACGTGTAATTCAGCTTTTCGTAAGGCAGGTTTATATAATACTGAAGTAAAACCATGGTCATGTCCGTATTAATGTTGATGAAACCACAGTGGTTTTTCAAATTTACATTTTAGTTGTCCTTACAGGTCAGGAAATAACTTTTCTCCATGAAAAAAAAAATCACTAATCAAAACTTGTTATGTTTGACTGACAAAGCGCAAACATGTAAAAATATTAAATTTTATTTTCAGTTCTATTTCATTAAAAATAATTTATGTAAGAGCAGAATTTGCAAATTCTTTGGCCAGTTTTAACTGATTTAGTTAATTTGTTTTGCAACATATGGAGTTCTGCTTTTAAGAGAAGCATTTGTTGCCCTTACAGTTTCATATCTTAAATCAGATAAGAGGGCTAGGAAGCATTCAGAAAGATAGGTTTAGGGTTTCTTTTCATGTATTTATTTTCACATACCTTAAACAGTTTAAATTTTAGGGAGGTTCTTTCAGAAATGCTCTATCTATTTTCTCATATGAACAAATGAATTTCCCCCTCATCCTCTTGGATGAAGGATAGTTTTGTATAATTCCTAATATGGCACCTTTTCTGAGTTCTAAGAAGGGAGACTGTCAACACATGGACAAAGTCACAGATGTAGAAGGACATTCCAGAAGTAGCTGTAAATAAAGTAGGTCATATGCTGTACACTTAGACCAGGTAGAGCTTTCATTTTTGCAGGCAGTGCCACAAAAGTTGTGTGATTATGATGATGCTTAATAAAGAATATGGTATCTTTGTACAATACTTAGTCTCTGGAAAGAAGGGGAAGAGGTCTTGTAATAAGAGGAGTGTGCAGAGTGAGTCAGTCAAGTGCCATCAGAAGATGTCCACACTGTGAGTAAACCAGTAACTGACATCTTGTGGCTACCTCCATTGTAATCCAATTAAATTACACTGAATTCCAACAGGGGAAAGCAGTAGGGGCGGGGATCCTCCCTGTCATTCTACCATAGACCATCCTACTTACAGACACTGGAAACTAATTAAATACTTACTTATCCAACATAGCACACTTAATGAACACACTGTCTGGCGAGGACTGTAATTATGTGCTTCTCATCATGAACTTGTACAGCATTAGTACAATCTCAGGGAGAAACAGTTGAGCTATCCCAAGAAAGTTAAGCTAATATCCTCCAAAACATAACCACTTTCATGTTTGGGTTTTTTTTTTCCCATCACTATCCACCTGTTCCTGCAAAAGTTATTATAAAGACTACTGTGCTTAATAGATATAGACATTCAGTCTTGTCTGAGCCACACACCACAGAATTGGCTGGCAAATAAGCTGGCAGGAATTTTTGTAAAAGACTGGCTGAAAGTTACACATTCCATCCCCCAAACCCTCTACAAATTGAATTGTATTGAATTGAACCTTCCACAAATTTTGTACAAGGCATGATTTTGCCATTTCATAGATGTAATGCGATGAGTATGTAGAGATTGACAACAGCACTGAAGACAGCTTAGATACAAAAGTCAGTTATTTGCATTGTAACTGTATTGTATTCCTCTGAGGGATACACGCTATTTCTCTTTTTTGAGACTGATAGGAATTACGCAGAGCAGATCATGCACATGCATATGCACGCATATACACATGTATAGATGGCAAAGTAAAAAATCTTTCATCTATCCAGGTTAGCAAAACATTTTTCCTGGCTCTTGATTCTAGCCAGGATATTGGTATTGAATTCTGGCTTCACAAAAACTGCTATGAGATGTTTCGATGGCTACACACAGTCCAAATCGTCATTTTTGTATTGTTAAGAGGTTTCCTGTAGCACAATCTCCTGAAGGAGCAAATAAGGGTCTGCTGCTGACATCAGTGTTGGATGATATATATCCATTCAATTCCTATTTTGCTCAGTTTCTTCAGTGGTGTCCAAGAGCTGATATCACTCCTGTATCACTCCTTTAAGGAAAAACAGCATGGACAGTCTAGCAGGAATTTTGTTTCTTCTATTCTCACATTTCATCTGGTTTTTGAAGCAGGGAAAGTTTCCACAGTATCTTACTGTGGCTCCCCATAATTCGACAAGAAAATGCCAGGAGCTCTGAAGGGTATTTGTATTAACCTTACCCATCATCTCTCAGTTCTTTATGTCTGTTTTAAAGTCAAAGATAATGACTAATTCATTCCACACAGAGGCCTGCATTAAATGCTTTCTCTAGCATGGGTCACAGCCTACACATGTCAAATATCTTATCTGTAATGTCACTGGAGTAGGACCACATCTCTACCTTCCTCCTTTCTCCTTCCTCTTGGCAGTCTTTGTCCTGTGAGC
This sequence comes from Agapornis roseicollis, assembly GCA_002631895.1. Taxonomy (NCBI): domain Eukaryota; kingdom Metazoa; phylum Chordata; class Aves; order Psittaciformes; family Psittacidae; genus Agapornis; species Agapornis roseicollis. The sequence continues at coordinate 18,355 of NDXB01008586.1, read as the reverse complement.
ACAAAGGACTGTAGGTACATCCAAAACTCAAACCAAATCCATCCTAAATTATTAACCTTAGCAATTACAGCTTATGGCATTTCTGAAGGTGCAAGATACTTAAAATGCTGTCAGTGCTAATTTTGTATTGGTCTTCTCCATTGTATAAATTGTGTAACTTGTATGCACTTGCACATTTTCTTTCATCAGTGGTACTAACGCAAAGGATCTGAAGTTAACAGTGTTCTGTCTTCTTTTGAAGCAGACTTGCAAATTCTACGTCTCAAGAATAATGGAAAAGCAAAACATTCATGGTCGTTTGCTACACAAATTCAAAAAGACTTCATAAATACTTTTACATCACATACCCATTTTCCTACTGATTGGACTTAGTTTCATTGTTAAGTATACACCTTTTTGACCTGCATATAAATGAACTGGAAAAAAAAAATACAATCTAGTTCTATGGCTTCTTTTAGGAATAAATGCAGCCTTAAGGCTGCTATGTATTATAAATAAAAAAAGGGGAGTGTATTGGTATTTTATGTTGATATATTCATGTTTTTACTGGTTTTAAATTAACACTGCAAATATTGGGACTATTTCTACAACAAAGTAGACCATTAATTTATTTTCATCATGCCTCAATGATTTGATTATGTATGTGTTGTTGTTCAAATTAAAGCTCTAATTTTTAAGAGTATAATTTAAAAACAGTGATTCTGCCAGGAAACTTTCAGATTCCTCTCAAAGGATTGCAGATGATAAACTTAACAATTAAAAAATATGGGATTTATTTCTTGAGTAAAATATCAGTTTGTGCAGATTTTTAGATTTACTGAACACAGTTTCCAAAACATAATTGTTATCTGCATGATTGAGACAGGTTTTCATCCATATTTATTATGTGGGTTTGATTGATTATGTAGAGATGTCTGTATCTATATCTATACATATCAATGTGTATATATACACACAGCCTTTAGATGGAAGTTAATCCTCCGTTTTCTTCCAGTGGATTAGGCCTATGCTTATTACTGCATCAACACAGACATTCAGAATGTCTTGTTCCTGTTGATTTGTATGGCAGCCCAGAGACTATAAAAGGCTTTTTGGGAAGTCTAAAATCATTGCTTTATTTCTTAGAAATTAAATGACTGTCCTTTGAGAGTAATAAACCATATTTAGCACTAGATGGGTGACCACAGCTTTTCATTATTTAATATCTGTAGTTGCTCGGCTTTGCTAAACTGAACATTTTTAGTGGCTGTAATTAGTATGTATAAGATGTGATACGTTTACTAATCAAGAAACTCATCACTTTTCATGGGAGTCCTGTGCACATAGTAACAAAACTGCATGCTAGTAGTTGACTTGGAAATTTTGGAGAAGCCCCATGATTTACACAGTATTGTAACTACTATAAATGGCTAACAGGATAATGATGTCTTTTCAGCAGTTATAATTTAGGCCTGTTTCCTTATTACAAAGTCAACATAAACCTTGTTTTTAGAGTAATAAAAGACTGTTGCTGATATTCAAGTAAGGAAACACCAATAGGTATGCAATTCTGTGTTGAGTTCTGAAGAAATTAGAGTAAGAAATATCATTTAGCTCTTCCTCCTATTCTCTTCAGATGCTTTTCTCAGCTAACTCTCTTCAGTTTGACCCATTATAGCCAATATATGTCGTTACCCTTCTTTCAGTATTGCTGCTTCAGTAGGGTGAAGGAGAAAAGCTATTAGTAGAGTAATTACCCATGGATTTACAGTTTCAAAAAACTGCACATTTCCACTTACATCCAGCAACTAGATGAACATCATGGAATTATCTGGTCCTTTTGGCTTATCTTGGTTCCTGTGGCCTTCATTGTTGGGATCATCAAAAAGGTGTTCCAGTGTTAAGTGTGCAAGGCATTAAATACTTTTCTACAAGGATATGCTCACCTTGGCATGACAAGAGTTCCACTTCTGATTTTTTTTTCAGCATGTAATTAAAGGAAATTTAGCACAGGCGTATTTTCAGTGGTTTTGTTGTTGTTTTTGTTGTGGTTGGTTGGTTGGTTTTGGATTGATTTTGGGGGGATTTTTTTACTTTTTTTTTTTTCCCCTAGGAAGACTGGTTTGAAAGAATGCCATGTATTATAGTCATGAGAATTTCACCAGCTCCTTGGAATCAGTACTGGCTTCTGCTGAAAGCTCATGGACTATGGCAGAAACTTTGACCATGATAGGAATGATGTGAAAGACTGCTACTACAGCATCTCTACAAAGCATGTGTCAGAGTTAAAAACATAAGACTCTGAAAGTCAGTGCAAGAGAGAGCTGGTAGTATGAATCTCATAGGGATTGCCTAGTAACATAGTGCAGATGATCCATGATTGCTTGTAAACCTCTTTTCCTCAGCGCCCTAAAATGAATTCAGGTTGCTCCTTTGTGTGCTTTACCTCCAAAACATGGAAATTTGTGTTCTGTGTGTAGTTCCGGAGGGACTGCAGGTCTATGGACAGACCTTCAATTCATATGAGATTGAAAACTGGCTATTTGTAATATTGTTGGAAACACTGGGAAGCATTTAGAGGCACCTGTGCTGGATGAATGGGGTTTCTGGCTTTAAGTCATTAAGAATATGGTCCATAGGAGGCTTAGATTTTTCCTGGAATAAGTGATATTTTACATCTACACATCTAAAGTTTCTCAGAAAAGACTGATCAAATGTGGATACCTTGTTTGCCTTTAGTGCCTAGTTTTGTTAACATTTCAAAATGAATGCAAAGGTGATGCATTGGGTGAAATTCTGGACTCGTTAAACCTGATAGAACAGACAACTGGGGTTAATAATTCTGTGTTTTATCAGAATTTACAGTCTTTGCTTCTTATACTTTATTACTTTTCCAACAATATTTGTGTATTTCTGAAAACTTGGCAATAACTAGGACTCTCACAGAACCTCAGGTTACAGTTTCATTCTTTCAGTCTGTTAGAATGTAAGCTCCAAAGCCCTGCACAGTGTCATAGCTTTCATCAGAGTAATCCCAGGGAATGGGGCCATTGGATAAGCCACAGTTCAGAAAGTGAAGTGTACATGTAATGGCCCCTATGTCAACAGTGTTTTGTATGACAGTGTAATAATGTGAATAAAGAACTAATAACAGATTCCAGTTGGGTATTGGTCCATTTGCTGTTGAGATATTAAATATGGCTTCAGCATAAATATTTAAAGATCACATACAATTGGGAGGAAGCTGTAAAGGGACCTACAGAACCAGCAGAGCTTCTATGATGATATGAAAAATAATGATGTTTCCTTAGGAATAAGCCCCTACTTCTAAACAATTAGGGGTGGCATGGTGCACACACTGTGTGTGGTTGTAACCACTGGAAAGTTTAATTACGTATCTTTGCGCTCTGCCTGCCTTTGTGGATTGCTAGGGGAGAACCGTGGAGCAGCAGAACGCCTGATGCGCTCCTCAGAGCTCTGTTTTCCTCCCTGCCTTGTAACGTAAACGGCGAGTTTGAGAGCCGCGGCGGATTCGTGCGCTCCATCCCCGAGCATCCCTCCTGCTTTCCCAGGAAGATCACCTGACCGCCTCCGAAGCTGCCCCTCTCGCCGGGAGGGCGCTGGGCAGGGCTGGGCGGCGGCGGAGGCAGCGCCGGGGAGCGGGAGCGCTGGCGGAGCCGCGGCTCCAGCCCCGCCGAGGAGGGAAAACAAAAGAGCTCGGCTGCAGTTTTGTGTTGCGGTGTCGGGCTCAAGCGGAAGATTCCAGACATCCGTGCCGAAAAATCAAAGCACGGCTGAGGCTACGTCTGCCGAGAGGGGATTTTCTGCCCCCAGAATGGGCTGGATCCGTACAGGTGGTTTGCAGATCATGCGAAGACAGACGGGCTGAGAGCCATGGAAAGGTGGGATAAGACTCTGCCTCTCTTTCTTGCCTTTTTATTTTTTCCTTCTTTCTCCCCCCTCTCTCTGTTGATTTGCAAAGCTGGGACCTGAGATGGGGTCAGTTAAAGAGATTAGATGGGTTTTAATCCCACAAAACAAAATCAGTATTGGAGGCACTACTGTGTTCAGCCAGATGTTGAATCCAAACTTGGGCTGAGGAGGACTTGGCTTTGCGCTATTCTGGTGTTGCTTTTGAGGTTGTCTTTGTTTATAATAGTTCCTGTAGGAAACACCATGCCTTTAAGACGGGCTGCATGCTTCTTTCACAAATTGTCAGATTACTGCTCTGGTGCTTGGTAGGGTTTTGTGAGGGAAACTGCAAAAGAAGGCTTTGGTTATGATGTTTATGGAAATAAAAAGAGCTGTTGACTTTGAATTTCTTGTGATGCAGGCATGGTTAGAAGTTGAGCTGTGACTGTTGTTGTACATTGTCTGAATGGTAACAATGGGCAGTTCAAGTAGAGCAAGTTTGAATGGTGTTTCTTCAGCAATTCCAAAGGCATTTCCCTCTTACAATCTTTGGCTTTTCGCTGAAGGCAAGGAATGGGATTTTTTATTTTCTTTTGGGTTTTTTCTTAGGAAGAAGCCAACAGGATTTTTAAAAAAGATTGCAATGCAGAAGCAGATCAGTGTTTTTATTTGAATGGTGGTTGTTAACACCAGCATGCCTGAACATCTAAACCAAATCCCAGCAATTTCTCATTTCTCTTCCTGGGCAGATGCATTTCTTTTGTTCCTGAAGATTTTTCCCTGCCTTTTCAGAACAAAAGGCAGCTGCTTTTTCTTTTTCCTTTTTTTTTCTTTTTTTTTTTTTCAAAAGCAGCAAGAGAGTTGTGTACATATTAGCAATTTTGCACAGGTTAATGCTCTGCTTCATTCTGAAGTAAACTGCCTTAAGGTATTAGGAGGAGAGGCGGGAGGCAAACAGGGGGGAAGCTTGACCGGTGTCCAAGAAATGTTGTATTCAGATGGATTTAAATCACACAGAGAATCATACATTTATCTGTAGCTGGATTTCAGCTCCATGTCATGCAAAATCTGCAGACCATGGCAGGGAGATTCTTAGCAACCAATAAATCAGATTTGTAATGGGCCTTTAAAATTTGTCTGTGAGGGGTGACTGCCTGGGTCCCCTTTGGCCAAATTAAGATGCAATCTGACAGTACAGTAGCATCTGTGTGCTGACATTTTCTCATGGACCTAGTGAAAAATGGCTCCAGATCTCTTCAGCCCCCCAAAGGCTGTTTCTGAGTAGCCATGCATTTTCCTCCTGTACTGTTGTTTGTTCTAATCACCATTCGCTCTGATAATAACTGACTGGCTTGTTTTGCTTTGGTTTTGACTGTTTGACTAGCTGAGGGGCTGTAGTGGGCAGTAGTTGCTGTACCTGAAATCAGAACCTCACACCACTACTACCACTCACTAAAAAAAGAAAATTATGAAAAGAAATGTTTGTTGCAAGTGAGTTGTATAAATGCTGCTAATAAAGCCGCTTATTTTGTACTGCTGGAATTAGGAAAGTGGGTTGAAAAACATGTGTCTTAGATAATGTGCCACCCACAATACAGGTGAAAAAGAAACGCTAGCCAGTAGTCAGTGCAGCTGATAGGTGAAACTGGAAATCCTAAAGAAAAGGCACAAGAATAAATTCTTCAAAGGCCAGAAGCATAGCTGTCAGTACAAGTGTTTGTTTATCCAAGAAGGAAGTTCACATTCAGGTACTCCCCAAGTAGGCGAGGGGGAGGGAGGAAGACACTCCTTTCATTGTACTACAACTATTGATGGCAAGAGTTTCCTATGCAATGGGCATTCAACCTCACACTGCAGCTCTACCTTAACGTTCCTCAACCCAAGGTGCAGCTCAGGGGTGTGAGCAGCCTCCATCTGTGCATGTGTGGAATGGGCACAGGGGAGTGAGGAAGGGACTCATGTGTCCCCATAGGGACCTGTGCCCAGGGATTTGTGGGGTGACAGGGAAGTTTGCTCTGATGGAAAACACTTCTTTACATGTTCCCTGAGATAAGGTGGCTCCATAGCACAAAAATAGGGCACGTGGGAGGCAGGAGGATGCCTGTGTGAAGTTGTGAGTAGTACGGATCCTCCCCATCAAGTGTGGCTGGTGATATTTTTGTGACTGCTTAATAGTGCTTACAGAGGGTTTTGAAAAGTCATTGTGTTCACTGGACTCCTGCACTTTCACTCCAATTTAAGGTAATAGTTTCTCGGTATTACAAATATGATTTTCAGCAGGAAAAGAGTAACTTTAAAAGCTTCCCTCATAGAAAATGAGCACAATAAATATTATGCCATTTAACCATTGCAAGAAGCATTACATCTTGTTCAGTGATTAGAAAGCATGTTGTATAGCCCCAAATGTTAGTTGCCATACTTGTTACAGTCTTTTTAGATTAATTTTCATAGACATAAATACTTGGAGTTATGGTATGAAATTCTGTTACTGCTGGAGAGAAGTGAAAATGGAACTTTAACACCGCATGCAGATCCCATTACTGCTTTTGTACAGGTAGATAATTTGACTGTAGTAAACAGCTTCATGGAAAGTGGCACAATTGCACTGTGGGAATGTGAAAAGCAAACCAAACATTTTGCAAACCATTAGACAAGCAGAAATGTCAATGAGTGGTACTCAAAATAGAGTTAAAATGCTTTGACTGACAGAAAGATTCCAGATGTCTGATTCACATTGACCATAGTCATAAAACAAGGGAATGCAACTGCAGTTTTAGAAGCTAAACCACATTGGGCTGTTTTCCAGATATACATGTGTATAATCAGAAAGAATGGGAATCTAATACTGAATAGGAACAAATTAAATCTCAGAACTTAACTGGACACATTCAGATAAACTAGATTGGAGATTCACCACAGGCAGAAAAGTTCATAGAAGCAGTGAAATGAGCAAACTTAACCCAAATGAAGCACAGACATCCAGCTAGCAGCACTGTCTATCAATAGTGTGATTATTAAGTACAACATCATTTAAAGTGGGCTTTAATAGTGAAAATCTGATTTAAGAAATAAAGCAAGACTTTTGACATTTATTTTCATTTCAAAATTAAAACTGCCCAGGGACTTTGCTTGCAAATACAGATTTTCTTGGGGCACAGCACTGACACACTGGACCTCTGTAAAGGGGGAGGGGAAAACAAAGATAGGAATAAAATGGTGGTGCTCTGAAAATTTCTCACCATCACTTTCTACAAGCTGTGTAAATACATCCTATGGTTAAATATAAAGGTCAGGATCATCTTCTTGTTGTGATGTAAATAACATGATAAGAATTAAATAGATTAATATATAATGTTTAAAAAGACTGAAACACAAAATATTGAAGTCTGAGAAAATTATATCTATATTGAAGCAGTCCAAGCAGTGATTGTCAGTGTTCCAGCTGACAGACTCAGCAAACAGCCCACCTATTTCCCATTTCAGCAGCAAATGCCTATACAGAAACCATTATGCTCTCACTGCAAAGTAAGCTTAAGAATATTAAAGGCCATACAGTATTCCTGGTTGCCCTAATGCAACCAGTTTAAATCAAGTTTGTTGTAAATGATATTACTATAACAGCTGATTGGAGCCCATAGTGTCAAGAGAAGAGTGTGGTCAGCAGAATTTACTTCCTATTTTAAAATATAAACATCCCAGCTATCCCACATGTATATAGCGCATTCCAGACCCATGCATCTTCATTTCTATCACCAGATAAAAATTACAGAGACACATCTATTTCTTGTCACTGTTACAACAGATTTCTAACTACATTGTGCTTTAGGGTAAAGAGGAAACTGATTCTTGTTGTGACCCTTGGTATTTATGTACACAGCATACCCATGTATTAGTGACTGTCCATTGTTTTGTAGAAAATTAGACAGTAGGGTTAGCTGAAAACTCTACTGGCTGGATCTGCTCTTTCTCTGAGCATGGATGGTTAGGTTGACTTTTTCAGTTGAAGGAAAAAAACTAGTCTCATCTGGAAAGATGCAAGGTATTTCTGACCTGATCATACCATCTTTTCTCTATCTCCCTTCTAATTTATTTGTTTTTCTCCTGTCATACTTTTTTTTCTGTAACCATCCACAGATTTCTTTATTTATGTAAATCTTCTTAAAATTGACCTTGCCAACCACCAATGAGTTTCCCCTCCTGCCCCAGCTCCATGTTCTGGGACAGTGAGAAATACTTCCTGCCACCTGGCCTTTCTTTGGTCCAAGGGAAGTCAGAATTTGATGCTGCAGGAGTAGGTTTTACAGATGTGCATATCCAGATGCCTACAGAACAAAATACTCTTGATCTCATCAGTCTCTCTAGTACAAAAAGGAAATTATTTTTCATCTCAACATTAGTCATAACTACTTAAGCAATACTGTCATGGTTAAAACTGCTGAAGCAGTGGCTTTCTCAGGACACTTTGATCATCTGAATCTGTACCCTGAATACCTATATCATCATATGAATGATCCTAAAGGAGAGTGAGGTTTAGGGCTCAGCTCACTTGAAATTGGTGCCAAGTTTCACTCAGATAAGACAAGAGAACATTTAGCAGAGAAAAGTAAAAAGCTGATCTTTCAGAGGGGCTCAGGTTAAGTACATTTTAGCACTTTCCTGGCAAAGAAAACAAGCAAATAGGATTGACAGAGGGTGATCACTGAACCTCTAAAACCCCTAACTGTTGTGATGTGAACAAAAAAAAAATGCCTGGGAAAAATTCTTTAATCTGAAGGTATTAGGAGTTAAGTCTTCACAGCCATTGCAATCCCCATTGACAGAAATGCTCATAACCCAGAGGTGATGGAATACAAATGGGCATGGATGTGGGAAGCATTGCAATAGAGAGCACATCACAATAAAAGCTCTCTTTCTCAGTTATCCTTTCCATTCCAGTCAAATAAATAAATTACAGTGATGTACAGTGTGAAAAATTACTGCAGCTAGAGTGCTTTTCTGATGACAGAGATGACATAAGTTATAAAGGCTTGTTCTAGACAATAGAAGGTAAAGATTGCTGAAAGTTAATAAGCATTTAGGAACTCTTGGGGTCTGGATTGATTCAAGCACACTAATTGGATATGGATTGCTTCACTCCTGACTTGGTCATCCACTGAGAAACCTGCACTGATGTGAGCACAGAGCCATGACACTCCTCTGCTGCAATTGCTCCCCATCTGACTGCCCCAAAGGTCCTGGCTTAACTTCAGGAATGCTCATGATGTTGGCCATAGTTGTTGGAGTAATTGTACCCATCTCTGTGAACTGTGACAGCAGAAGCCATGATGAGTCCATATGGTGACAGTGATCCTAGTGAAATGTTGGTGAGCAAAGCCTCTGCAGGGACAGGACCTTCAGGGCAGAGCTCCCTTTTGTGCAAGGAATTTTCACCTTTGGAGTGAGCATCTTAACAGAAATTCCAAAAGGTAACTTGGCATCACCCTGTAATTCTGTGCAGTCAGAATCCAGCAATTTGTACTTTAACAGTGCTGTAATCTAACCTAAAGAGGAGTGAGGAACAGTGCCTTTCTTGCCAATTAAGGTTTCCCATCAAATGGTTGGGATTAAGTGGATCTCAAAGCAAAGTTTAAAAAGGACGCCAGCTTTCTGGAGTACTCTGCAAATCTAGAGCATCTGAAGAGGTTTGCAGAAGGCTGAATAAAAGGGCTTGCTCAGTTGATAATTGTTTACTGACATGGGCAATGGGAAGCACATGTCCCTCTGTCTTCAGAGCTCTGCAGCTCCTAAATGACAGAAGACAACAATCTTGTCTTGATGTTTCATGTTCAGACTGTGCAATAGAAAGAGGTTTGGGGAAACAGAAGTGGGGAGATAGTGGAAGAGTTGGTATCTTTGCATTATTTGCTTTTATAATCTTGCACCCCAGAAATCCAAAAATATTTATGGGATGGGTGGTAGCCATCTGTTAGACAGCAGTAAGAGGATTGTGCTGCACAAAGGGAAGCAATAACTCAAAACTTTCCTAGCTTTTGCATTGCTGGATTTTAAAACCTGGAATATTGGAGGGGATGATCTGTTCCCGTCACCTCCCATTCTGTTGTTGCAGCTATCAAATACTGTTTTCAAACCAATTGCAGTGATGTAACCATCCTAGAACACCTGCCTATACACCTATTAGAAAATCCTTCTGGAAAACGAGTGTGCTGATAGGGACCTATATTCTGTTGTTCGTTTTTTTTCCTTCTGCAGATTCAGCAGGTGCTATATATTATCCTTTACAACCTTCAGCCATTGGGAGCTAGGACACTGTAATTATGTTCGCTGTCTGTGGAAGTTACTGCATATTACTGTGTGAAATATGAGCTCTGCCAGGGATTCAAAACTAAACTGGGGAAGCATGTTTGCTGCTGCTTTCATACCAACAAAATAATGGTTGTTAATTTACAGCAATAAATGCTCTCTGCCCTTTATATGGTGGAACCTATACCTTGCTGATGCAGAAAAAAGCCAAATTCCCAGTGCTGATAATTTACTTCCACAAATAATATTTTACATTTATGTAGCTCCTTTTACTAAAAGTTGTAGGGGCTCACTCCTTTATAAGTCTGTGAGGCTGAGACATAGAAAGTACATGACCATTCCTATGCAGAGGTAACTTTAAGTCATCGCTGTGGGTAGAGTCAGGATCTCCTAGACCTTCCTAAAAAGTTTCCTTAATCACTCATTGATCTTGAATTTGTAGATTGGTCTTTAAGTACCTGGTCCTTGTTCCCACAATGACTCGGTAGCACAGGAGAAAACTGTTTGCTAGCTCTTGCAGGCTCTATTTTTGCAGCCTCATCCACATATCCACATGAGCATTGCCTTCTGTGAGGTTTCACCACTTTCTGACTAAGAAATATGTAGCTTTTTTTTATCTTGCTCTGTTCTTTCCTGAAGTTATTCAGAGGAACTGAGATATGGTGGGTACCTTGAGCACTATTCCATTAGGATAAAGAATGTATGCTGACTATTGTGTTTAGAAGAACGTTCCAAAGAAAACTCTCTATGACATAGTTGTGATAACAAGCAGGAAATAAATAAATAAAAGGAGAGACAGCACAAGAAAATTTAACTGCTTTAGTTGATACTAGTGTGCTTCCGTTGCCAAGATTCTTGGTGACAGCCACAGCAGCCCACAGGATAAGCTGCTGTATTGCCTGTAGCTGCCCTAAACAGAGAGAAAGTTTCTGTTGATTGCGTACCTTCAGGAGATAATGCACAGACTGGCCTTGACAGTCCTGTTCATTTGTTCTTCCAACTTTAATTTGTATAGAAAAGTCCCACATGCCCCCATGCTCTGTCACAAGACTCACTGTGGCTTTTAAGTACCAAGGTTCTCAGTTTGTCTTTGCTCACATCAAAGGAGGCTGTGAGTGATTATTGCTAAAAATGTTGGTGCATAAGATCACCCAGCTCAGGTGTGGTAGCTCTTGAAAGTGGAGAACACATTCTTACCCTCCTACCACACTGTGTTTGATAATCACTTCTGTGTATAAGGCTTAGTATATTTGAATTATCACTGCAATAAGCTATCAGAGAGCCCAGACTCCACCTCAGCAGCAAATACAGAATTATTGCCAAAATATCTTAAACATTTGATATAAAATTTGCTAACCCCACCTGGAATAACAGCAGTGTGTTTGGCCCAGTATTACGCTTTTCATGCTGGCAAGTAGTTGGCACCCTGGGAAAAGTAGAAGCATCAGGGTAGTATATGGTAATACTGGTTTTTATACATCCCAGTTTCCAGTGTAAGTTGCCAAGATATGATGATGTTTTCCAAGTGATATGACATTCTTCTTTTAAAGCATGAATTGATGTCTGTGCGGCCACAGAAAGCAGAAGAAATGTAATTTCCAGTGTTGGTCCTACAGAGTCATGCTCACTGGTGTGTATGTAACCGGACCTCTGCACCTCAGTAGAAAGTGACCCAATCATGGAAGTTTATTATGCCTTTACCTGAGCTTGCTGCTGCCTTGGTGAAGAGCCTCATATCTTCAAGCACATCATACCTTCCTGTCATTGGAAATACTTTAAAACTTTAAAAGTCAAAAACTTTGTGTTTTGGCTACCTCAGCATATAAATCTGAAAATGTGTTTCATTTGTGATAACCACATTTTCATGCATATGAGTCATGCCTGGCAAAGTACTGTAATCCGGAAAAAAAAGAAGAAAATAAGTAATAATCAGAAGAAACCTTTTTGGGGGGAAGTTATTATCAAAGAAAAGTCTATTGCAGTGTTGGACACAGAATGTGCCTCCTCTACTGGGATCATGGTAGTGCTCCTGCAAATCCCCTTATCTTTGCTATAGGAACATTTATTCCTTATTTTTGCAGGCACTCCTTTCAAATGCCAGTTCATCTTATCAGTGTGCATATGATTTTGCTTTGCCTATTTGCTCATTCTTCTCAAGGTTCTCCCACCCTTCCCCAAAGGTGTGAATGAGTGCGGGTTGGATCAAAATAGAAGGATGTTGATGAACAAATGCTCCCTTTGTCTTTGAGTGCAGTATGGTTGTCTCTAAGAGACAGCTTCTGTTTTTCCTTAGAATTACTGACCTTCTCTGAGAATGACTATCTTTAAGTCTTGGCTTGAGCTCTTCACACTGAAAGAGAGAACTGGCTGCTGTCTACAAAGGGTTGTGACCAGCATTTGCTGCACCAGAGAAGTCAATGGGAGAGAGCGCATTAGCAAGCTGTGGGTGAACAGCACAGCGGAGTACAGATCACGGTGGTTGCTGACAGCAGAAAGCTTGGAATAAAGTTCCAAAAAGGAAAAGAAAACCAAGGATTTATGGAAAACCAGGGAAGGCAACAACAACAAAAAGAAAAAACAAACAAACAAACAAACAAAAAAAAAAACATAATTAAGAGAAGTGAGAAAGAAAAATTAATATTCGTGAAAGCAGAAACAGGAATCCTCATGCTCAAGCTGTCATGGTGAAGAATACAAGCCCTACAGCGTTTCCTTCACTTCTCCATGGAAATAAAACAATTATCAGGAAACTATTCTATTTTATTCTTCAGAGGAATGATTTAAAAGCAGTTTCCCATTGTGGGAAGACTTCACATCAAGAACAGTTAATGTCTCTCACAAGCGCTTCTTTATGGTTACTGTTTAACTCAAATGCCAGAAAGCTAGCACCCAGATGCCACCACACTACCTTAACAGAAATGGGTGGGTTTGCCTTATGGAAGTTGAGGGGTAGGGAAAAACTGTCTTTAAAAGGAAAATAAAAATAATTGTGCGCTATATTGTGTCCTTTGGTTTCACAAGAAGAGTGAAACCAGTGTTGAAGTGTCCTTCCCCACGTGGGAGAAGTTTTCAGGGCAGTGGGATCCTTCCCTTCCATCCCAGGCACCACTCCTTGCTCATGGTACTCCTGCCATTCCCCTCTCACTGTAAAATATCCATGTCTCACAGCCATGATTTCCCCTCTTCAGAAAACACCACAGGGCTGGTGTGTTGTACTGGTCTCTCTGTGAAGGTTGTTCTTGTAAGGGTTGGTTCCAGGGACATGTGCTGTGCAAAAGGTCTTTTGAAGGTTTTCAGTACTGTGGTGAACTGTGGGCTGTCAAGGGAGGAGAGGTGAGAGGGTGAAGATGGAGAGCCCCAATCTTAGTGGACTCTACCCAACATCCCTACTCATGCACAAAGGCAGAGAGAAAACAGTGTGAGAAAAATGGTCCATAATCCCTGCTGCTTTCTGGCATATTATTATATGAGAGTGAGAGATAACAGTGTGCTTTTTGATAGAAAGTCACCTTCTAGCACTTTGTCATTCAGGCTTTTTGAAACTCAATCTGAATGAAACCTTCTTGAATAAGGCTCTAAAATGTGTGCTTTATCTTAAAGTCCCCGAAGAAGAAGTGTCTTCACTCCTGAAATGCATTGAAGCTTTATTACAAGCTGTATTCCTATCCCAGACACAACGGTGTGAAACTGCTATTACTCACTCAGTATCAGCGGTATTACCCTAGTGGTGAAAGGGAGCAGGTTCACCCCTTCCTCCGAAGCAGAAGGATGAATTCATTCTTTGTTGTCAATGTAAACTTGTACTGACATCGTGCTGGCACTTACTTTCATCCAGATGATTAGAATTAAGCATCGCCTTCCTTTTGCAATTACGCTAAATTAAGTTAAATCATTATGTTTTCAACCTTCTATTACACTGTAGAAAGCTTACTTCAGGTAAAACTCACCCTTCTATTTTACTTTAAAATTCTCTGCTCTGAAGTGTCTTCCAAACATGAACATGCATATTAAAAGCATGCAGAGCTGGTTGTCTCTATAGTGTTGCTTCCAATTTTTCTGTTTTCACAGTTAGAGATATAATAACTTTCAGGATGGTGCAAGGTTTTTTTGTCATTTGAGAATAATGACTAAATAGCTGCATTTATCAGAAAAGAAGCGTAGATGGTGGCTAATGAGGAGTCAATGTTGGTACTTATATTAAAGTGAATGATTAGGGTGGCAATAGGTAAAAATCTAAGGCAAGAAGGATGAGAAGGAGCCTGTGTGTCAGAAGGCTGGTTGTGCACCTCTCACAAACTGCTTCAGCCAGCACACTGCAGAGGTGCCAGCCTGACCACGTCTCACAGGTGCAGACAGCCTTGCGAGAGGCAAATGTGAATATACACAAGAGCAGTAAATAATTTTATTTGCTTAGACACTATCCTTCTGCATCCCAGGTGGTGGTGTCAAACTGACAGAATATTCTAGGAAATAATCATAAGAGTTCATTTCTAGGACTGTTAGTCCTAATCCTCTCATCATCCTTGGGATTTTTTACAGTAATATCATACGCTATTAATAATGGAAGTTGCTCCTTTTTTTCCTAGCTATTCCCAGATGATTCCTTTTTCCCCTCATTAAGATGACTATTAACTTATTATTTGTTATCTATAATTCAATAGGTCCTACAGATCTTGATCAGTATCATTTGTAAAGAGAAATTCAGTTTCCACTTAAAGGGGTTGTGAAGATTCAGTTCTACATTGAACGTGTTTTGTAGCTGTTCTACTGTTCCAGGAATTCAGGGTCTTTAACATAAGATCAGATTTTTAAGGGTTATTTTTTAGAAGTATAAACCATGCAGTATTGAAGCATTTCAATGAACATATCCATCCATAATGGAAAGAGAGCTACTAAGACGTTCATGTACAAGATATTTTTCTGCTCTTTTTTTGCATAGCAAGGCCCAAACCTGAAGACTTCTTGCATATTAAAAACAAATAATGAAATTATTTGGCAATCAGTTCATGAGAAGCAAAATAGTGACCACCCATTGAAATTACCAGAGTCCTAACACTGTATCAGGGATTACATCTCTTCTTTTTAATTAAAATGTGTGTATTGTATTTCAGAAGTGTAGAACTGGAAGAGGCCTCTGGGCCATTGAATTCCATCCCCCTGCAATCACGGGCAACTGTATCATGATCTCTTGCATAAGCATATCAGATTTGCTACACTAAATGCGTGGGGCACCAACTATGTTCTCATCTGTTATCAATGTTTTTCATTGATTTCAGTACTGTGCTCTATTCACCAATTAACTGGGCTTATCACCTTCACTGACCTGAATACTGACACTTCGCAGAATGATCTCTCATCCAGCAGCCAGATTTGCTGCTTTATACTCTTCCACCTGTCTAGCTACATCGTGATCATATTTTCTCTCTACTGATTTTTTGTCCTTTTTATTTGTTGTTTTAAATTCATAGTCATAATATATAAAGTAATGGGTAATTTTTAGGTGGGTCAGTCAATTCAGGGGAGAAGCATTTCTAATTTATTTTTTAAAAGTAAATTTGATTTAGCAATTGTGTTCACAATAGAGGTGGTTTAACTTTGCCCATGTGCACACCCGTTGGTGTCAAACAAATCTAATTTGGTAATGCAAATAAGCATTGTCCTTGGCGCTTGACATATACCACAGAAAAGAGTAGATTATTAAGCTGTTAAAAATGCTTGATGGTGAGACTGCCATTATGTCAAATACTCTTCTGAACTCTTGGTTGTAGCTGATGGATCACTCAAACAACCCTCATGTAGAAACATACTGCATTTACTGTGCTCCAAGTTCTGGATGTGTGACATTTCATTAGGCTTAGCCCCTTTAACTGTGATGTTTGCTGTGTTCTTCATTAAGTCTCACGTGATATTAATTTAGAAGGAGTTTATGTCACAACCCTTTGATTGCATTACTGGTTTTTATTTTTGTGCTTCTACATTTTAGCATTATCTGAAATTAATTTTCCTGTGATTTTGGTTGATTCAGATTTCATTAAAGGTTTTTCCTATAAAATTAATACAGGCCATTCCTACACTATTTTACTATAGGGGTCTCAAAAAAAGTTCATGGACAAGGAAAATAAGAGAACAAAAATAAAATGTTCCATGAGACCATTAGAATAATAGCTTTAAAGTTCGAAAACAGTAACGAAGAAAGATTTTTTTTTTTTGTTTGTCTATAAAGTACCCATCTCTTCATATTACCAATCATCCTTTGATCTTCTGGAGCTGACAAGAGAGGAAGCAAATTGGTAATTTTCAGGGGTTTTTTCTTACAAAAAAAGACATAATTGCAAAAGCATGTTTTACAACAGTGTGGGACTTGCCCAGTTCAGGATCCAGGCAGGCAGAAAACGATGGATTTCTAACAGCAGTTTAGGTACTGTGTTAACACAGTCCTATGGCAAAACATATTTCTTGTTGCTAAAATTGCACTTTGTGTCATGTGTGTTACTGTATAACATAAACAAACTATGTCATGTGGGTGAGGTAGTTCTTGGTTCTGGGATATTTGTTTTATCTGGTCCTTTAAAGCAGTGTTACTTTGGCCATTGAGAGCTACTGTTACTCTGGGCTGTTACATCTCTAGACCCTTCTGTCAAGGAGCATTTAAACCACTTGTCGGTTTACAGGCGGCATCGCCTGCAGAGAAATTAGAGACTGAACTCCATAGTGAAGTGGTAACTTTTAGCTGTATTCACAAGTGTCTCTCTACTCTAAGATGTCACTTGAGAAAAAGCCACATTCCCAAATGCTTTGAGATGCTGCTTTTGAAGTGACAAGGGGAGAGTGACAAAAGAGAGAGCGGGCTAAAATCATGTACAAAAGAAGGAAAAAATGGCCACATATGAACAACTGGTTGCTCTAGCCTTTGATGAAAGGGGTGAGTGACTTAGAATTCATATATAAAAGCTGCTGCCAAGCTTTTACAGCTACAGCACTGAAGACAATCAAAGTGAAAATCCACTTATTCCACATTTGGTTGGAGAAGATATTTTTGCTCCCTGAAGCACTCTTTATTTTTACCAGTGAGAAATATTGTAAGAGCAACGAAGAGATGCCTGAGGGATATGAGATGTGTACCACAGTGACCAGTGAATTCTTAATGAGAAATACACTTTCACGTAAGAATTTCAAAACAGAATGTATCTTGATAAGGTCTGCAAAAGCTGCCATTTGGGTAACCACCCACAAGAAATTACTGGGAGATTTCTATATCTGACATTAGAAATGTAAGCATAGAAAGAAGTTTAAATACTCTTCACATATGTAACATGAAGTAGGAGGAGTGTCTACCATTCTTTGTATTTTGACATCCTGAAGAGGCTTACGCCTCTGCCTCAATCATATAAAACATGTTGTGCACAGTCCAGAGGATTGCACCCTCCAAATTCAGCTGAACCATCTGACACCGTCAAAGATGGGTGTTAAGGGGGCTCTTTATGTGCCAGTGTTCACAATACTGATGTACCAGGAATGAATTACTTAGTAACTTGAGCGGCATGAGAGACGACGCCTGGATCACAAGAGTGGAGCGGAGCAGAGGGATCAGCGTCCAGGAGCCTCACCTCAGAGCAACAGGAGCCAGCGAGGAGGGAGCCCCGCAGTCAGCTGATTCACCGGATCGGAGCCAGGAGGCTCGGCGGCAGATTTAAAGTGGCCAGCATCGACCAAACCCGGTCATTTGCTGAGAGGAGCCGTTTGAGAGAGGACACCGGGATCATCGGAACGGAGCAGAGGGATCAGCGTCCAGGAGCCTCACCTCAGAGCGACAGGGGCCAGAGAGGAGGGAGCCTCAAGTCCTTGAGAGGACTTGCCCAGGAGCCGGCAGCTCAGCTCACGCGGTCAGCTGACTCACAGGGGGCGGAGCCAGCAGGCTCAGCGGCAGCTGTGAGTGGTTAAAAACCTGCCCAGGGAGCGCGGCGAGCAGAGCGGGTCGAGGTAGTTTGCTTGGGCAGGCGACTTCGCCTGGAGCGAAGGAGGAGGAAGGGGTGCTTGCTTCTGCGGAGAGACGTGGGTGGGCCAATCGACCAGCTAAATCATGGTCACAACGCGATCAATGGCTGCTGTGAGGAATAACGTGGGTACCCAGACTGAGCCTGCCTGCAGATACACTGCCGTGCAG
>NDXB01008583.1:147622-157659 GCA_002631895.1 Agapornis roseicollis | reverse complement strand
TGTCCTCTGGGGGTTTTTTTTTTTTTTTTTTTTAATGTTTTTATTGAATTTGGATATTACTACTTTTTTATTATTTCCATCCAAAGCTCATGAAACAGGTGGCAAACCTGATCACTGAACCTTGGATGTGATAGTTCTCCTATGGTTTATTCATATAAGGGTCAGATAGTTGCCTTTTTCCTTACAAATCCAGAGTTTGCAAATAACAAATGTCCCTTTGAACACAGAAAGAATCATGCTGAGGAAACGGAGACCTCTCACTTAAGTAGCCCATTTTAGAGTCCCCTAGCTGCCTTGCTCTGACATGCCCTCTGCACCCAGGAGCCCATGGCTGTAAAGAGCCCTCCTTCTATGACAGAAAATGAGTAGGAGAAAGGATCCTAATCAGGGTTTCAATTTTATTTGTGGGACTTGATTTAGTAAGCTCTTAATTTATCCGTGGGAGGAGTCTTGCTGTTGCCTGCAGTTTTTCTTCAGTTAGTGTTCACGGGACTGGATGACCAAATTTGATAATTCTAGGGGAGAGAGATAGCTAATTTTGTTGGGTCAGAAACACCCAGAACAGAAGCGAAAGACAGTCCAGGAGCAGTGGTTAGCAGGGACATGGGACTGTCATTGCTTGTTTCATGGCTCCCATGAAAATGCCTTCCTGGTCACTGTTTTCCAAGTACCATTCATCCCTCACACCAGGAGCATGCTAGGTCACCCTGGCAGGATGTCCATAGTTTGCAACAGATGTTTGAGCTCTTGGGGTCAGCTCCCAGCTTTCCCCAGGTCAGTAGGTAAATCTGACTTGGTCTGAGTCTGAGTCAAACAGACTTAGGTTTAAATCTGGAGGATTAATGAGTAGAGGGCAGATTTGCCTGTGAGCAGCAAACACAGCTTTCCTGTCCCTGCTCACAAGGGCGGCCATTGGACCTGTGCCCTGGTGAGCATCCCATTTAGTCCACAACCCATCAGGAGCTGTCGTAGCCATATGTAACAAGGATGGGCGAAAATTAATGTGAAGGCTGGGGAACTGTGAATGATTATTAATTCCTTGAGGTCTGCTAGGGAAATATGTATTTTTCATGGCTGCATAAGCCCAGGGAGATTTATTCTCCTTCATGCCCAGAAGCTGGATACTATCAGCCCAGCTACTTCAAAAGCACTATCTTTCTATTGCAGTATCAGCAGCATGTGGGTTTAAACCACACTCAAAATATCTCTCTTCCTTATCACCTCTCTCAAAATTATCTGGGAAACATAGATCTGAGGCCTTAATTGCTGTTTTTCTGAGTCTCCTTGTCAGTATGGGACTTTTAACCCAGAAGCAGCTGTAGGCTGTGGACTGTAGCACAATCCTCTTGAACCCACGTGTGTGTGAAAAAGAACTGAATGAACGTGGGAGCGAGTACAAGCAACAAAGGGTTCCTGTGTGAGTACCTACTTTTTTTTTACCAAGTTAAAGCTCCTTACATTCTGCAGAATTGAAGCAAATGGGGGACAAGTTCCCAAAATAACTTAAATTCCATCAGCATTAGCCAGTGTAACAACAATAAAACCTAAGACCTTTATGACATGTAGGGCCACGTCCTCCCTAGTCCTCAGCCCATGTTTGCTACTATCTGGCACCTAAATGGTAAAAAAAGAAAGTATCTCTCAACAGGGACAGTACTGTGAAAGCTTTATGAATGCATGGCTAGGTTAGTCCGTCCTCATTTGCACAATTTGGCTTACATTGTTCACTGGGTCTTTGCCAGACCTCTCTGTTGCGTAATTTTGTGGCTTGCTTTAATAAATTCACAGAAGTTTCTAGGGATGTAACTAATATTTCCCCCTTCTTTCTCTAATTACACAACACCCACTACAGTGAGACCCAGGTCCTAAGTGGTGGATTTCTGCTATGATTTATATTAATTATCAAAGCCAGTGTTATAACATAGAGAAACAGAAACACCCATTTATACACTTTAAACAGCTGAGAGAAGACTTTAAAAAAATAATCTCTATAAAGTCATAAGAGTAGTTATTTACCAGTCCACGGAATAAATTGCCTAATTTTTTTCTGAGCAAAACCAATTTTAATTGATTTTCTGCACTGCACACACTGACTTAGACTGAATAATACTGGCTTAAACCAAGAGCAGTCTCACTGAAGTCAACCTCATTACTTGAGATTTCTGCATAGGAAAGTCAAATATAGTGATGGCAAGGCATGGCATCACATCCTGCTGCTCTGACTGCATACAAGCTCTTGTACATGGGAAGAAAGGAGAGATTTTGAGAAAGGTTCTCATGGTTTCAGCTTGAGCAGTTTCTAAGAAAGATATTTAATAAAGAACTTCAAAATGTGTTCATTGTTTTGGAGTGCTTCCAAGCTCTTTCCTCCAAAAAGATGTTTCCAGCATATATGATTCGGGGTTAGTTATTCCATGCTCATGTATGCCAATGGAAATGGGATGATTTTTATGTTGAGCTACTAGACAGTATGATTAAGGGTGTTGGAACTTGGACCGTGTAATTTAGAACCTTTTAAAACATTTCCATTCCAACATCTGACCTCACTGAATTTACTTAATATGCATTTGAAGGAATAACTTTGAAAAGTTATTTTCTCTGCAGCAGAAATCTGTAGTCTTTCAAAGAAGAAATTAAATGTACATACACAAAATGTGCATTAAAATATCAAACATTTTTCATGGTCACAACAAATGTCCATCTCATCAGGCCTTTATGACTTATTTCATATAGTATGTTCCAGTTAACAGTGGCTATAGCATATTTCTGTGACAAAAACCCAGTAACAGTAGCAGTGCATAGCCACCTCACTAACTCAGCTGCAAATCCATGGCTAGAACATAAGTGTACACCCCATGAACATACTCTTGGGCTTACCTAGGTCAGAGCACTGCACCACGCGAAGATGGCACTGGCAGCGGAAGGGGCACACTGGTCCAAATCCAGATATGACGGGATCATCTGTTGGAGGCATATCAGCAGACCCTTCATCCTCCAGCATAAAGTCAAAGAGGCCCTGCTGGTGGAACGGCTTGGCCAAGCATGTTGGCAGCAGCAGGATGAAGAGAAGAGCCAGCTTCATGGCTTAGTTCATCGACTCTGGGCAGAACCTAGGGATCAAAGCAGGAGATTTACAACAAAAGTAGCAGTTTCCCATAGCTGCACAGTTCCTGCTGAAGGAGGTGCAGCATATCCACCAATTGCATAACTGTTCCTTTCAATAAATGAAAACTGAATAATGAAAATAGGACAGTTATGTGATAGGAGACTGGTAACATCTTGTCAATAAGCTTTTACAGAACAGTTTAAAGACAACTGTAAACACATCTGTTTGCATATTTAGAGTAATATTTATTAGGAACAGGCAGCACTGTCAACTTTGTTATGCAAAACAGTAAAAACAATAAGCCACATTTTCCATGTGTCTGTTTTCTGCCAACTTAACAGTCTATTTGATTTCATTAGCATTTGTTTCATAGCAATGAGTTTGTCCCCTGGAGACAAACCTGAAGTTCCCAAACTCACTGTAATGCAGTACTTCATGTCTTAAGTAATTTTTTTTAAGTGCCAGTTTGCTGTGTGTTTGAAATTACAGCCTAGTAAAACTGACTGAGAAGAGTCAAAAGAGTACAGTTTAGTGATGGGATGGAGACAGAGGGGAGGAAGATCTTTCATTGTTTAAATGAGCTATACTTCTTTCCCAGTTTAAACAGCACAATAAAATACAATACAATGTTGTGTTATGTTGGATATTCTTGGTTTTCTTTCCAAATTTTTCCCTAGGGGATTTTATGATATAAACAATGTACCCTTAAAATCCTCTGCTTTGCACTGTATAAGCACTTAAATTGATACTTTTAATATTTTCAGCATGCTTTTTTAACAGCATTTCAGACTTTCAAGCTAAGGAGCAATTTTACATAAGTATGCATTGCATTAATAGACATTAACAAGGAAAACTGCTTAAATACATGTTCTCAGGACCTACACTTAAATGCATTTCACCACACTGTACATTGTGCTACACATGTTGTTGTGGGCTGAGAACACAACAAAAATACAAATCAGCTCTTTGCAGGCTTTGCATCAGGGCAGTATAGATCAGCTAATGCTCTGAAAATTATTTGATTTTTCCATTTATTTTATATAAGAAGCTAATCTTTTGCAAACCTTCATGGGTCTAAAAACAACCCACAGAAATTATCTAACATTTAGAGACATGGTATAGCATTTCTCAGCTCCATATTGACTAATGGAAAGATAAAAAATCTGGGGGTGAGGCAGAGGAGGAGGTCTGCTTCCTTCTCTACACTGATATATGGAACCCACCAGGTAAATGACTTACATGGGCAGCTGATATTGGGTAAGAGCAGTATATAGAGGCCTTTCCACATCCAGGTATTCTAACAGGAGTGTTTGTAGAAAAAAGGTAAATAAATAAAAACCACAGTCCTGGAATTAGATACAATCTATATTGTGCATGGTTTCAGTTTCCTTTATGAATTTCTACCTACACATGCCAACAATGCAGTCCTGCAGACTAGGGTTCTGAACTAGGGTTCAGTCTTGAAAGATGAGAAGGTTACCTTATAAAATATACTAATGCTTTAAAATCATAGCTTATATTCAAGTCATCTACCTAACAGGAAGATGGATTTCTAGCATCTTCATATGTCCCAAAGACTTCAATGTGAATTCCCATGGAGGAAAGCACCGCTTCTGTTGTCTCTTTAAGAGACACAGTTGGTTTCTTGGACCAGAAAGCATTTTCCATTCCTGGAGCAGACATATTACCTACTGCATGCAGAGGGGTTTCACAAGCCCCAATATTAGCTAGAGGGTCAGAGCATTTTAACATGTCCTCTCAGCCCAACTCAGTGCTCTGCAAACTTGTGCATGTAGGCTGTGTCCTTGTGTGGGCCATCTTCCTGTGCTTCCTCTTGCCCTGGACCCCCACCAATGTTGGGGCTGTGTGCCTTCTCCAGCAACACTCCCATGATGCACACAGGGTACATGCAGACAAGTAAGGATGTCACAGTAAACTGGTGGTGAGATCTTACCACGGTTTAATCTAAAAAAAGACTTTTGAAATAATGATTATTATGTACAAATTGTTGTAAAATAACAATGCAATACATTAATACTTTGAAATGGGAGGACAACTTGCTGAATCATAACCATTCATCATAATTATCTGCCTTATGAAAATGATCAATAAAACATTCCGCCAGTACAACTCATTTTTCAGAATGCACACTTAACATGTTCAGTAAACACTGGGAATGCTGCACACTAACACTGGCAGTCAGGACTTTTTAAAAAGCTTCCCCAGCTCCCTTTTATGTATTCATACATTTAAAAAATGTTTTTAAGTACTTAAAACTGCTTGTGTTCCCCTCCTCTCCTCCCCCAGGGTCACTACCGAAGCACCATGCATCCTAAGAATGCACAATCAGGATCTTATCCTGGAGTTAAATTACAACCCCTCGAAAAAAAAACCCAAAACAATGTAAACGCACTTTGGAAGTGTCATTACACTTTACTTCTTGTTCGCACTAATATCGATGACTTTCCTTATCTCAGTTAAACCCTGTCTTAGGCCTTTTCCTTTGGTTTCTGTTTTGTCAAAACCAGAATAATATCAGTAGGAGTTGTGTGCAAAGGACAACAAAGGATATCAACTATCTAATCTAAGGACACAGCAGAGAAAATAACAAGACACAAACTACTAATCAGCAAATAGGAATAAATATGTGTCTGCATATCTTTATTCATATTGACATTTATACAGTAGGCACATGTATCTGTTCCTATTGTTTGCATGTGTACATGAACATAAACAGAGAAAAAGACATATACAAAACTATACTAGTAAGAAATGTTTACATTTTACTCACGAAAAGAAATGCGGTAGGGGGGTGGGGGAGTGAAATCTGAATCCTTAAAGGTCTGTGACACAATATTTATGTCTGCAGGACATAACTGTTTAAATTTGCTTTAATTATGTGTTTACAATGAGGAAGACTTTTCCACAAACAGAGGAAACTATACCATAGACTTGGCCACATTTCAGTTTAAAATACCACTGGAAATATGCTTCATCAGTTCACGTCACCGCTGTATTGGTGGTCTTCTTGTCAGTTTACCTTTGTATTAAGTTTTAAATATTAGTTCACCCACTGTCACAAATCTCTTAAAATGCCACAAAAGACAAATTAAACAATATATGCAGTTTCAAAAAAACCACCAAAGCCAACAAAACCCTACACTGCATGTTTTACCCATTTTGTGTACTAAAGTCTAAATGTGCAAACAGAGGAGTTGGAAGTTTTAAAGACATTAAAACTCTGGTAACAGGAGTTTCAGCTCCAGGAATTTTCTTACTTTCTTTAAATGTAAGTCCCTTGTTTGTACATTGTAACATACCACTTTCTGACATTACAAAGGCATACACTGAGCCCGTTTAACTACTGCATATTATTTTCTCTGAAAACGAAATTATATTCATTAATGTTTGGAATATAAACAAAAAAATGCAATCGAAAAAGAAATCACGTAGTGCAATTTCAAACAGAAATGTAAGTACTCACACATTTTTTACACTCACTACATCATCAATTCTAAACACTGGATTGCAAACAAAGAATATACTGCTGCAAAAGTTTACAGTAAGGAAAAAAAGAAAGGAATATAGCAGTGCTTATACAAATCAAAACAAGAAACAGAAAAGTCAAATAAACAGTAGGAAATCTGCACAGTCCTTGAGAATGTATTCTCATGTTCCCAAGAAACAAAAGTGCTGGATACAAAACTTAACATTGCTAAACATTTAGTAGACTTTCTTCCTCACTTCTCTTAAAATTCAACTAGTTCTTGCCGTAGACTTGCCTGAAGTTTTATTAGTGCAGCATAGTTCAGAAGAATTACTGAAAACCGTACCTTTTAATCCAGGGATTTGCAACAGGAGCTCTCAAAGCTGAGATGCAATTAAACTAAATATTCAACCCAGGCAAAAGGCTTTGCAGGTGTGGAAAGGAGGAGGGGGTAAGTTCAGCTCAGTGACTGTCACTTGGTGGAAAAACCCTCCTGCTTCTATTCCATAGCACAGTTAAAAAATAAGGTTTCTCTCAATGAACACAATCCAGGCTGACACCCACATTAGATCATATGGTAATGATATGTCTCCTGTATTGCAGCCAGAAACTTTATCAGCTCTTTTGCTTTCTTTTCCTCCTTTTTCTTTTTCATTTGCTTGTTTTCTTTTTTTGTCTGTTTAGAATCCTAAACTACTTGTACACTATAGGACAGATTCTTAGCTGTAAATAATCTTACTTATTTTATTTGTCTTTATGTCCTTACAACATACATTCAGGAAATTTTTTTTGGTTTTAACTTTGGGTCTTTTTCTGACTCATTACTGGGAAAAATGTTTGGCTGTTCCTCTTGTTTATAGTATTTGTAATTCAAGGAAACGATGCAAAATTAAATTTGAAGTTAGTCAAAGTAGAGATTAATATCAGAAAAAAAAAGGGGTAGCTTTAGGTAAAACTATTTAAACAGATATCAACCTGCCTTTGCTTATACTATATTATTGTCAAACCAAATAGCACATAGTAACATACTATTATCTTGGTTAATAATAGAGCTTTGATGCATTTCTTCAAACTACTGCATCTTTATACATATATGAAAATCATGTTTTCATTAGTAGGACAATTCTAGCATTTGTGGTTAGAACTGGTTTATATAAACTTTGCTTTTTTTTACTTCTTTCTTACCGGGACAGCAAAGCAGAAGGGAAAATAACTTTAATTGGGTTTTGGGGCTGGGTGTTTTTTCTTGGTTTTCTGGAGTTTTTAAGAGACAGAGAAGATTTTTTTGAAGCATGAAAGGAAAAATGTATCCTACTTATTGTTCAGACATATTTTAATTTGGTAATTTCTGGTTTGATGCAAATATCAACAGAACCTAAAATGTGATTTCTCTATTCCTGCAAAATTCTAATATCTTAGCAAACTAAGAGCAAATACAATAATTACTATTTATTTAGCAATTAAAACCACATTGTGAACATGTGTAGCTTCCCTTTGCTGTTAGTTGTCTTATCTAAATACTGGAGGCTTGTGTCTCTGTGTTTTGACTTGTATCCTTTTATTTCTGCCCCCAGGCTAAGACCAGGTGCAAATCTGAAATTAAAGCCTGTAAAATGTGAAATGATATTTAAAAGAAGTCTGAATTCTTAGAAACACAATAAACTCTTGAAAATTTTATCTATTCTCTTCATTTAATTTCAAGAAGAGACATTAAAACAACTCATAATTGTCTTCTTTTGGTGGAAGAAAACATGGTAGAATAGTTGATAGATTTGGTCAGTGTAGCACAAAGGTATAATCAAATATCTTACATTACAGCTTCTTTATAGAGTTCACTCTAAAAGTTAAGGATCATTTATTCACTCCTAGTCCTTGAGCTAACTTCTTCCCTCTGCCTCTTCACTGGATTCAAGACTGCTAATGATTTTTGTTGTGACATTTTTCTACATATGATTAGTGATGTTCCAAGCTTTCATGCTTACAACAAAGCCTTATCTTTGTCCAGAAGTGTCGCCATGAGGCTTGCTAAAATCTTGGCTGCATCTTAGTAATGTCAGTTATTTGAACCTTGGTCACCAGCTGCATCTGGTGTTTAAAAACATTTCAAAGCAAGATTTTGATGAGGAACAGGTCAGGGTAAACTTGTTGTCAGTTTGCTTCACAAAACCCATTCATATCCTTTCCCAGTAAAATTATAATGCATTGTTCTGGTGTCTGTTACGGGGTCGAAAGGTGATATAATTTAATAGCTAAGTCATATCTTTGGAGGCACAGGAGAGGATGGACAGCCACCTCCTCTTCTTTTTTGTCTTGGGCATTAGGAATTGTCAAACAAATGCATGAAGATTGAGGTGGGAACAGGTGGAGGAGCACAGGGTGCCTGCTGGGTGGAGTGGGGACTCTCAGTCTGCCTGTGGAGGAACTGCTGCTCATGGAGGAAGAATTTCCCTACTTTCTCTTTAATGAAGTCCATCCCAAGTAGCTCAGAGGGGGAAAATGTTACCATCTTTAGCAATTATGAGAACATTTATGCAGCCTATGCCAGAGATTAATAGGTTAATAGCCATAGGTAAAAGGGATACATGTTAGGCATTCATGCCCTCCTGAAATGCAAAGTAGAGTATGTGGAGGACTGAGAAACTGAATGTGAGAGAACTTACAACACTGAATATTGGTGCAGAGCACTATTAATCATTACAAATCATTTCTGTGCTTTTACAGGAATGTGGAATCCTTTCTGATGCCCTTAACTCCACTCTTTGCCCCCTGCTATGGTACTCGGGAGATAAACAACTATTTAAAAAACCCAACCCAACAATGATATGAAATCATGACATAATTTTAAGGCCCATGACTATAGTTAGGGCCTAGCATTGATAAGCTCCCCTTCCCAATCTCAGCTACTTTGACTTTAGATAAGTCAATACAAAAATAATCATTATTAGAACAATATTGTTTTCTATATAATTTTATTACTCCAATTTAACAAACTTACAGGGCTACATGCTGCTCCTAATACTGATTCCCACAAAGTTACAGGCAACTGCATGTTAATGTTACTTACATAACAGTCTTTTTATTAAATTTTGATGGATAGCATCTGCTTCATTTACTCACAGCTTACTTTGTGGACCTTTCAAAGGTCAGTGGTGGGAGAGAAGACAGGAAGCCTGCCTGCCTGCTGCTGACTGCTCTGCCTGGGTCCAGTGGAAGTCTCTGCAGGAAGGAGATGAACAGATGCCGTGTAGGGAGCAAACATACCCTGGGGGAATTGCTCCTGGAGAGGGCTGGGCTGCCAGAGAGGCACCAGGCAGGCATTCAGTGCTGCCAGCACAGGTTGCAGACTCCTCAGAAGAACAGGGAGCTGACATAATCTGCCCCTGGGCATGGAAAGAAAGGCTTATTTTTTTAGGGATCCTGGGGGGAAAATAAGATAAGATAAAA
>NDXB01008583.1:118379-147556 GCA_002631895.1 Agapornis roseicollis | reverse complement strand
CCCCTGGGGATGGAAAAAAAGGCTTATTTTTTTAGGGATCCGGGGGGGAAAAAAAAAAAAAAAAAAAAAAAAAAAAAAAAAAAAAACAAGTTAGCCTTTAGTGCAATCCAGAATATATCTGGAAGAAATACAAAGCAGGAGGACAGGATCTGTCCTGAAGGAGCATGGTGGCCCAGAGACCCAGGTTCTTACTCATTCTAAGTTTCCACTACAGAAAAAGGCATTTTTTCTTGGGCTGCCTTCTAATTGATCCTAGCTTTGATGATCAAAGACTGATTAGTGTTGTCGTGGTAAAGAGGGGCAGGCAAACCTGCCTCAAAGTCCTCATGAACAAGCCAGCTAAGTGCCAATCTCCATCAGGAAGGATAGAATCAGATTCCTTGTTTGGCTGTCTCTCAGGGACCTTCTACACCTCCCCTGTATCTCATGCCTAGGTTTTACTAGCATGGCATCCTCCGTGTTCTCTAGTATACCACTGCCTGTCTCTCCCCTCCTTTCTACACTAGGCAGAGTAATTTCTTCCAGCCACCTGTAGTAAAGTGTTCTTACCATTGCAATGGAGTTCCTCTACTAAAAATGCAAGTAAATACTGACTCAAGTTTAGCAAACATCGATCCAGGTAAATATTGGCCTAGGCACAGGCTGACAAAGTAGCTAAAGAGTCCAAAATATAATTTCTGGATGTTCTCAGTACCAAAGTTTCCGTCAGTGTTCTGTAACCTCACAAATGATAGCTCTGAACTTCTTGACATCTCTACAGATCAAAAAAGACTGATTTTACAGATTTTGGGTGTGTGCTACCAGTAGCATTATTTTTCTGTGAAAGCACTTCTTGTATAACTGTTTGGACTAAATGCAACAAAACTTCCAAAGAGAGAGCCCTCTGTTTGAAGGAATAGTCCCTTCCCTCCGTCTGTCTTTCCTCCTCTCCCTTTCCCACTCCTCCAGACAATGTACTGCATACCCCTCATGGTCATCTCCCTGTTCTTTCTGAAGGGAATCTGTGGGATCTACGAGGTCACTGTAGGAAGCAAATTTGAATTATCTTCAGCTGAAGTATCCAGTGTGTTATTACTTCCTTTACTTTAGTTTCTTTTCTTTGGAAAGTCCAGTCTTTTAATGGGCTCAACACTGGCTTTCTTCTCTACTGTCATTTCTATTCTCTCCTGCATCAAATTTTCTTGTGCAGGTGTATCCAGCAGCTGGAGAAGCTAGCCACATATCAATGTAGTCTTGCTACTCATGATGATTTCAAATGCTCTGAACTTAACTTCCACCTTTGAGCAGGAAGCCTGTCCTAATTATTCCTCATGCTTTTGTAGAACAAACATACATTTAGAGATCACTGTTGCCTCTCTCCCTCAAAAAAGAAGCAAATGGGTAAAACTAGACTTTGCCTGAATCTTCCCAGCTTCAGACACCATAGATGGGTGAGAGAAGAGTGATAATAGACCAAAGACACCAGAACCTCGCTTTGACTTTACCTCTTCACCTTTAATTTACCATAAAGAAAACATATGTAAAAACATTTGCTATTGCAAATGTTTTGTTTCTGCTTGGCTTCTGTGCAAGTGTCAGCAGTCTCCTGCCCTCCAGAAAATCTCATACATGAAGGAAAGAGTCTGCTGACAGACGCCCCTCAGAAAAGGTACCAGGAGGCTAAAACTCCCTTGTACAAGCCACCTTCCCAAGAAAGTGTGTCACTGGGAGTATGGGCCATGAAGAAGGCAGTGATGACTGGAGAGAAGAAAGGATTAGTTTACGTAAGAGGAGGTGAAATTTCAAGTGAGCAGCTGTTTCATCTGATTTGGCTTTTCTTCATATTTTGCAGTATCTTGAGTTGCAGTCCAACCATTTTCAAGGTTCAGATGAAAAATCCAAACCTTGATTATCATTTCAATGGCCCAGATCATGCTCTGGACAAACCTCGTCATCCCAGCTGGATTACACAATGCCCTAGAAAAGGATGACAGTAATTCATGCAGATGTTGGAACTGTACTCCTTGCATGTCATCTGTTAGTCAGGGGTTATGAACCAGCATGCAAAATGAGACACATCCTGTGCAGCTCTGAACAGCCTATTCCCAGATTATGAAAAACATGTGAATGGACAGGTCATCCTTGATTTTCAGTGTAGTCATCACAGGGAGTAAACTTTTTCAGGGGAAGCTAATAACTGCATTACTGAGGAAAGTCCTGAAAAAAAAGGAGTGGAAAATCAAAAAAGAACCTTTACAGCAGCATTTGTGTCTGTGTGTGCATTAAAAAGCCCACTTTTATACATTGGCAATTTGCTGAGGAAATACATAATTTCTAACTTCAGCTAAACTTGTGAAATGTTGACTTTGAAGATGCAATGACATCACAAAACTCACTGGTTTGTTTGAATTGTGTAACCTCACTATAGAGAAGAGCTACTGAGAATCTTAAGGTGTATTGACGATGAGTTACATGAGAACCAGCCCTGTCTAAAGAGGGTGTGTCCTGTGGGGTTCAAATGAAAAAGATGTGCATTTTAGTCAACTTAAAAACATAATAAAAATAATGATGTGGAAGCAGAATCCAGTTAGCACAGATGATATATAGTATTTAGGATGGAGAAGTGATCATGAGAACACATTACACTGTACTCGAATTTTACCTGATTTGAAGACATGGAAAAGTAGAACATAAATCTTTTCAAGAAGTCATAGCTCATCATGAAAAATAAAAAAAAAAAAAAATGTATCTTGAATATTTATAACATCTTTTTCTATCAATATAGAATCAGATTTCTTCCAAGGTCACTTGGAATTGGGGTCATCAGCCATCACATACTTCCATGTTACAGTATTGTTCAGGAAACAGTCTACAAAATATCCATTGCATTTCATTAAGCGTTGGAAGAGACATTCACTTTAACTTGGCATTAACAAGATACGTGCCTTCTTTTGACTATTATTTAAAGCACATTATACTTTTATTCTTCTGCTGACCAAGTAATTACACTGATGGTCTTCAACAATAATTTTCTATAGTTAACCTGGATAAAACATAGTGAGATTTTCTAAATAAAGTTTAATTCTACATGTAAAAACTTTTAATGTAACAGCAGTTCCTTCAGCCATCAAAGTACAGTAGAATGTTTATAGGTAATCAGAAAAAAAAATGAAGGCTATCTTTTTTCTGAATTATTAATTGTTTTATTTCCTTCTTTGCAACATGTTTTTCAGTTACATCTTTGTTCCATACTATGTTCTTGGAGAAACTTTCTGTTCCAAAAATATCAGCTACATTTTCATTTAGAGGATAACATACATGTTCATTGTGTTTCAGTTGAGTAAAAGTTTAATTGTAAAAATGAATATTCTTGGTTTGCATATATTTGTCTCATTTGGGGGGTTTTTTAGTTGTTTTTTGTTTGGGCTTTTCTTTTTAGATCTGTGTATGCAAAATAGGAATTTACAAACATGCTGGCACACACCCTGAGACACATAAATCATAAAATCTTATTGAAATTGCAACATCCTGTGATTTGTGCCATTTCAAAATTTAGGCAGGCACTGAATTTCTTGACTCATCATCATCTACTATAATAAATCAGAAACTCAAATGCTTTGAGATTTAAGTCAAGGTTTGGGAAAGTGGCTGACAGTTTTTCAAATATCTCTAATAGATCTGACTTTCAAAGAGCCGTGTTTGAAAATCAGGTATTGCATAACACACTGGAGGATGGACATAGAAAACAGCCAGGCACCCACACCAACCAATATCTTCTGAAAATCTCAGTATATTGAACTAGTTTCAACTTATCAACTAAATGTAAGGATAGAGTTGTTTCGCCTTACATGTAAAAATTAAATAAGATGCTTCAAAATGAAACTATCAGCTTTTTTTAACAAGATGGAAAGCTTGTCTCTGAAAAAGCCACACATATGTTTGCAAGAAAAGACCTATTCAAAGGTCGTTCTTCATTTATAAAACCAAACCACTGTGAATTGGATCTTGAGACTTGGACAGGTTGGAACAGGCATTTGTCATGCTGTTAAAGGTCTTTAATAGTGTCCCTGTACTCTGTGTCTCCTCCAAACTGTTTGAATCAGTTCTGCAAGAAGAATTACCTTTCAGTCAAAATTAGAAAATTCAGCTCTCCAAGGAGGAGTTCACACTGCACGTAAGCCATTCACAGCCTGCAATGCCATTTTTATATCAACTTAAAATGAGACACATTTGGCAAAAGAAGCAATAGAACTGAGTCACAAAAATAACAAATTCTTTTTCAAATTGGAAAATAGAAAGGAGAAAAACAGGTCCAAGAAAATTCTAATAATTTAGAGGACTTTGGACAATATTTCAGGCCTCACAAAAGCCTTCTTTTTTTTTTTTTTATGGTTTTTATTTTTATTTTCTTTTTCACCTATCAAACTTTGGCTTTAATTTAGGCTACATTTTAGCCTAAAGGACACCTACTATTTAGTTTTAAGTACCTATCTAATAATAATTATCTATTTGTCAAGTGCACATCCAGGACACAAATCTATATGGTTTAGAGTCCATTTTGCAATTTCACTCCTCCTTCTGTGTCCCAAAGGTGTTGAATTTGCTCTGCTCCAACCAAATAAACCTCTGGGTTATGGATTACAGTGAGTTTGCAGGGGCAAATTAAGGTTACCTTAATACATTTTTTCTTTTTTATGGCTTGAAGTACTGAACTTGAAGCCACCTGAAGTCACTGGGATCTCTTATACCTTTCATTATAAGCAGTACCATGCCATGCAGGTGATGGCATTCCCAGGCTGAGAGGCTCAACAGCCTGATCAGTCTGATGAGCTCAAGTATTCAGAAATAATGACAAGATGTGTTGCTCTGGGGTTAGATCTCTGTTTCATCCCTTGCTACCACTTTACATTATTGCCTCATTTCTCAGTATGTTTCAACTCCTCTCCACAAATATTATAGGACAGCCATTTAACATTAATTTGGTAACATTAATGGGCAGCTCCCACCACCTACTGAAATTCCCCCTCCTTGCTGCAAGTCTTTCCAAGACCTCTTAGATTTTGTGTTCATTGAGGTAATTTAGTGTTATTTTCCAAAGTGAGCAGGTTCCTCACATAATTTGTTATTCAAAAAGTGAATTAATAATTTATTGCAGTATGTTGCAGATTAAATGAGAACAAAATTGGTGGTACTAAAAAAATACAAAATGTACGAAATGTAACTGCCAAATATGCTGGAGACAGCAAAATGGTTTTGTAGGTTTTAAAAATATTCTTTGAATCTTGAAAGAAGTTTCAGCCTGCCTGAGATTGTTATTTTTTCGTGGCTTCTTTTATAAGATTATACCTCACGATTTTTTATATTTTAAAAATAAAAGCATAATATGAACTTCTGTTTCTGATAAAAGATCGGTGGCTATAGAAGATGAAAATTCAAATTCTTATATTTCAAGTCTGAAGTTTTTTTTAAAAAAAATCAGATATCTTTCATCAAGGAAACACAGAGTCAAATTACTGCTTTTTAAGGAAAGTTTGTACAGCATTTACCGTGGCTTGATTTTAGCTTCCTTAACAGTCTGAGAGTTGCTCTGCCTGTTCTGAAAATAAAATGTGAAGTTTGTCATTTTTCACCAAAACAAATGTTCAGGTGTGTATTTTCATCTTGTCCAGTTAAAAAGAGATTTGCCATTTTGAACCCTAAAGGAGAAGGAATTGCTGTTTGAAACTGAGCAGAGATAAGCCTTGTGCTGGGTGCTAAGTGGGACTATAAAAATATTGTGCTGAGTCTATGATTATTATGACTATAAATTCTTTAGTCAGGGCAGCTGGCAATTATATAGCAAATCAGTACAAAATATAACTTAATTAAATATGATGTTTCTAGACTTTGCCCTCTTTTTTTCCTAGTTTCATTTTGTTTGTATAAAGCTTGTGAACAGAAGTGATTGATCTGCCATAAGCAACACTTTTACCAGTCTCTGATCCACAGTATAACCTTTCCCCTGACTTCCCAGGTTTATCTTAGTGTAAAAGCTTCATTTCAGTTTAGATCTACTGCTTGTTGAATTATGGATTTCTGTTAGCTTTTCTGAAGTCCAAGAGACAGTCCAAGACCTATCAAGTCATAATTATGTAAAGGCACAGAAAACTGTGCATCAGTTCCTTAATTCTTCTAGCCGCTTTGATTTTTGGAGAACAGTATGCTCAATAGAGGCAGCACCTGGACAGAAAGATATTCTCTATGACCATGAGAAATGACATTATATCCACATGCATTTTTATTTAGAAGCTTAAGAATCAAATTATTTTATCAGAATACCTTCTTTCTTGTCTTTATATTCATCCAGCTCTTTGAAGAGAAAAAGACACAAAATTATCAGATAGAAAAATTGAGTGTGTGAATTGTGTGCATGAAAATGTTCAAAAGTATTTAACAAAACCAAAATTACAATTGCATAGTATTTTTAAAACAGCCAACACAATCAAATGGAAAATTAATGGAAAATTATGTTCTTGCTATAGAGTTCTGTTCTACATCCTGTTCCATGTAAAAATTCTGTTGAAAAAATCTCATTCATTATTTAGTTCTCTTGGGTTTTGAGTAATTTCTATGAAAGCACATGTATTTTATTCTTATTTAACTCAATAAGATTTTTCAATAAGAGTAACTATAAGCTGGAGTCCCACATCTCTTCTATTTAAATGTAAATTAGTCATCAACCAGATATATATATCACACAGTAAATATGACATAGTGTTTACAGCACTGCCAAGCATAACAGAGTGGTTTCATTCAGTGTTCCATTAATTTCCAGAGAAAAAGTATATTCTACCTTAAGACGCACAAGTATCATTGGTTGCAGGTCTGTAAAAACTGTAGACACAAGTGTGACACTCTTTTGACACTGATATATTTTTGAGCTATTAACCTAGCAGCACCTTATAGTGTATGAACTACATGCTATGTCCATGACACAGAAGCTCCAGCACACATTTCCTCCATAGTGGTATTCCACTGCAAGCTTGTGACAAAGTGCATGAAAATCACACTAATAATAGCAATGTAGGAGCAACAACAAAGGTGACTATTTAGTCCAT
Source organism: Agapornis roseicollis (assembly GCA_002631895.1). Taxonomy (NCBI): domain Eukaryota; kingdom Metazoa; phylum Chordata; class Aves; order Psittaciformes; family Psittacidae; genus Agapornis; species Agapornis roseicollis. Next base: position 140,480 of record NDXB01008583.1, on the reverse strand, counting down.
CTTCCTGCTGTGTGGTTGCACCAAGTAAAATACTTAAAGATGCTGCTTCTCCCCCTGTGCCTGTTTCCATTCCCTGCACCCAGGCAGATCAAGAAGAGCTCCACTTACCAGCACTGGATCCTATTACTCAGCTCTACTAACAGTTATTAAAGCTTAGCCAATATACAGCATGAATCTCTGCTGTAAATTAAGCTAATTGCTCTTTGTTCTACTTCTTGTGGGACAACTCATCACAGTCTTCTTCATAGCAAGCTTTTCCATACTTGAAGTGTCATCATTTTCTTCCTAAGACTTCTCTAAGCAACAGCTGATCCTCTAACTATTCCTCTTGCTTCATTTCTTTCCCAGTCCTCTGATGATTCATATATTCTTTCTCAGATTCTCTTAATTAAATCTTAAAATGGGCTACCTAACAGTTTATATGAGTTTCACCAGAGCCTAGAAGAGTGGAGCAATCATCCTCTTATGTCTTGTCTGCTACACTATAAATTTTTGTGCTTTTATCTCTATGGAGATATTTATTGACAGTAAAGAATTTTTATGGAAAAATGATGACATTGACTGTCCATGAAGAGTATCCTGGAGCTTGCTAAGGATTTCTACACCTTTGTGACATAATAATCACATTTTAATGAATTGTGAGGTGAATTATTTGAATGCCTAGTTTTTCCTCACAGTCTTACCTGGCTTACAGTAACAAAACAAGATGTACATCCAGTGGATAATTCTCCTGCATCAGAATCCAATGTAACGGTTCACAAATAAAAAAGAACAGCTTCTCTAAAACCAAAGATGATACTTGGAAAAAAGAAGGAAGAGTTGACACATCATCTTCTGGTTGAAACAGTATAAAAAGTGACCATCTTGACTACCTGGCTTTTTTGTAGACTTCAGAATAGGCTGAATCAACAAACACGATTTCAGTCATTAAGAGGCTAATTTCTAAATACCTCCGCAGGAAATACCAGTGCCAACGCTCTGAAAATTATCTTAGAACTATGGATAGTAACATTTTATTTCCAATATTTTTATCTATCTTGGTGTACTGATTGTGTGGGCACATCAATTAATGCAAGCAGAACCCAGCAAAAGCAGCCGAATTCCATTGTGTCTTGGAGGCAGAGTAAGAGATCAGCAACAAAAATACATGTATAACCTGCGCACCATTTCTGAGCACTCTACTACATTTAATAGCAAATGAATGAAACTGTACATCTACTTCAAATTTCTGAAGCAAGAGAACTTCTGAGACTGTGCAAAAAAAGTGTTGCACAAAAAAATCAATGTTTCCCTTGAAGGATTGCAGATTTGGATTTCTTCAGTTTGTCTGGTGTAAATATTGCAGATTAAAATTTAGTATAAGCCTATGTTCAATCTACTGCATCAGGGCTTATGGCAGTCATTTAAAATCCACTGATTGAGGGTTTGTTTACCCTTGCAGATATCACTGGCAAATATTTCATAGGAAGTATATATTATTTCAGAAAAACTTTGGTTTGTTTAATTTGGTAGAAAATAAAAGACTCACATCTTTAAAAGAGTCTGAAGTAAGAAGTTATGGAGATGTGCAATGCCATTGAGCCTAGGTTTTCCTCTTCTGTGGTACAATAAAAAATGTAGATACAAATTTTTACCAACCCCTTTCACATGAACTGAAGTGGGTTACATGAATTCAGAAATCATAGAATTGTAGAATAATAAAATAGTTAGAGTTGGAAAGGACCTTAAGATCATTTAGTTCCAACACCCCTGCCATAAGCAGGGACACCTCACACTAAACCATGCCACACAAGGCTCTGTCCCCAACCTGGCCTTGAACACTGCCAGGGACAGAGCACTCACAACTTCCTTGGGCAACCCATTCCAGCATCTCACCACCCTCACAGGAAAGAACGTCTTCTTTATATCCAATCTAAACTTGCCCTGTTTAAGTTTGAACCCATTACCCCTTGTCCTGTCACTACAGTCCCTAATGAAGAGTCCCTCTCCAGCATCCTTGTAAAGCCCCTTCAGATACTGGAAGGCTGCTATGAGGTCTCCACACAGCCTTCTCTTCTCCAGGCTGAACAGTCCCAACTTTCTCAGCCTATCTTCATACGGCAGGTGCTCCAGTCCCCTGATCATCCTCATGGCCTCCTCTGGACTTGTTCCAACACTTCCATGTCCTTTTTATGTGAGGACACCAGAACTGCACACAACACTCCAAGCATCCCTATAGGCCCCCTTCAGATACTGGAAGGCTGCTATGAGGTCTCCATGCAGCCTTCTCTTCTCCAGGCTGAAAAGCCCCAACTTTCCCAGCCTATCTTCATATGGGAGATGCTCCAGTCCCCTGAGCATCCTCGTAACCCTCCTCTGGGCTTGTTCCAACAGCTCCATGTCCTTTCTATGTTGAGGACACCAGAACTGCACACAATACTCCAGGTGAGGTCTCACAAGAGCAGAGTAGAGGGTCAGGATCACCGCCTTCGACCAGCTGGTCACACTCCTTTTGATGCAGCCCAGGATATGGTTGGCTTGCTGGGCTGCAAGTGCACACTGCAGCCGGCTCATGTTCATGTTCTCATTGACCACCACCCCCAAGTCCTTCTCTGCAGGGCTGCTCTCAATCTCCCAACCTGTAGCTGTGCCTGGGATTGCTCCAACTCAGGTGGAGAACCTTGCACTTGTCATGGTTAAACTTCATGAGGTTGGCAACCGCCCACCTCACAAGTGTGTCAAGGTCCCTCTGAATGGCATTCCTACTCTCCAGTGTATCCACCAAACCACACAGCTTGGTGTCATCAGCAAACTTGCTGAGGGCGCATTCAATCCCACTGTCCGTGTCAGGTGCAAAGGTGTTGAACAAGACCGGCCCCAACACCGATCCCTGAGGGACACCACTCGTTACTGGTCTCCAGCTGGACATTGAGCCATTGGCCACAAATCTTTGTGTGCGGCCATCCAACCAATATTCTTTATGTACCGAGTGGTCCACCTACCAAATTGATGTCTCTCCAATTTAGAGACAAGGATGTCGTGTGGGACAGTGTCAAATGCTTAAATAAGTGTTAAATAAGTTACTGAGGAAACTTATTAACACTGGGATACACAATGATGTGATTTGTACACAAGAAAGAATAGCCAGGCAACTTTAATACTGCAGCTCAGCAGAACTGTAGAGTTGTTCAGACAGAGCAGAGATTTTTTTTTTTGGCCCTGAAGAGACTGTTTGCAACCCAGGTATTTACTTGTGAAAGCCATTTTTGGAGGATGGGTACGGAAGTGTCATATTCATTTAATTTTGTATTGAATGACACTAAATGTAATACACTGCAGTGTGCAAAAATGTGTATCCCTTGAATATCTGAAAAGAGATTGAAGAAACAGGTATGCTTGAACACTGCCACAGGGTAACACTTCTTTCCACTTTCACACTGAGAAATTCCTTTAATCACATCTAGAAAAAATAACCTGCATTGTTACAAAGCAAAATCTATGTTCAAAGTTTCTTAATTTAAAAAGTGGGCTTTTTAAAAAATTCCACATTACAGATAATATGGATTGCATACTGGGATTGCATCATTAAGAACTAGACTTCTTTCAAGCTTGTAAGTCACACAGAGGACACAGAAAGCATTCTGGCTGCTCACTGGCTGCTGCCAGACAGGGTTTTACCTGAATATTTCAGCTGGGCTGCTCTGGTGTAGTTCTAGGGTTATGCAGAGTATGATGAGAGTAGAAGAGTAAAGGCTGTCACAGTCATATCCAAAGGCTTATGTAGCTTATTTAGGATGGACACAGAGGGAAGCACAAGGCTCATGGGCATTCATAAATCAGCAGGCTTACTAGATATATGCTGCATGGTTTTCATAAGGTTTGTTGTTCAAAAAGTAATTTCTTTTTTTAAAAAAGAGTTTTATTTACTTTGTTTAACAAATAATGCTGCTCTTTGGAGCAAGTTATTCAACAAGTGAGGGCTTTTTTCCTCCAAATTCATTCAGCTTTGCACATAACTTAAAAGAAAACTTAGTTCTTTCACAAGAAACAGGAAGTTCTAAATGCTTCTTTAAAAGAGGGGAATGAACGCTTCCCAGTATGATGTAAAAGTAAAATAAATAACATTCTCAGTCACATATTGTTCAGACAGACACAATATAAATAGATTTTCTGAGAGGCCGTGAGAAAACTGCCTGTATTAATAAGCTGAGATATCAAAATAGTTTCAATGTTATTATAGTGCAATTACTCAAACGTATTTTCATCATTCCCAAGTTATACCTAGTTTCTCTTATGCACTGAAAAATATTTTTTTTTCTCTCAGAAATATTTTGGAAGGAAAATTTTCTGAACCAGAAATATTAGAAATTATAGGAGGGGTTTACGACTGTTCTTTACCAACAACCATTATGGTAAAAAAGACTTAGAAACACATTTTCCAAAATAACTATCAGTTATCGGAATCAAACATTTTCCCATACAACTTTGAAACTAAATTCTGTTTTTTGCATTTTAAAGATACTTTTGGCAAACTTTCATTTGAGTGGATGTCTAAAGTTAAACAACTTAGAATTTAATTCTTCTTCCTGCACACAAGGGAATTATTTTTTCCTTAATTTCAGTGGATGATGGATATAACCATAAATAAATAGGTCACTTTTGGGCATCATCTCAGTTGTGTTTGCTCAGTGGGAGATGTGGGGACTCATCACTTCTAAAATGAGACCATATATCTGGATACAAGGATGTATTTTAGAAATTGCATTAGAAAATTCAAGCTACTGTGAAATCATGTATAAATAAAACATTTTGGGAAAAGTAACCAGATATTTCACATAATGAAAAAGAAAACTGTTGGCTCACACGCACTTTAATAAATCTTTGCATTTTACTTCTGCAGAACAAGTTTTGAAGGCCTAATTTCACTAATATGGACTTTCTCCAGACTTTATTTTTCTCCATTAATGGTAAGAAACCATTTAGCATTTCCCATCTCCTGTATCTAATGCTTTCTCTTTCTCTGGCATGAGAGTGATCTGACATTCTTCATATAGGGAATATTTAGGTGATGGCATGTAATACACAACTGTGTGTTAGTTGCTGCTGAACTTTATTACCACATATGCAGAGTATCAGAGTAGGCTGCGTACCAGGCACTGCTAAAGAATTAGCATTCAGTGTAGCCTTACAGAATGCACAGGCTTCTTGGCAGTATTTCTCTTTGCTAATAATTGTAGAACCATAGAATAGTTAGGGTTGGAAAGGACCTTAAGATAATCTAGTTCCAATCCCCCTCCCAGCAACACCTCATAGTACACCATGTTGCCCAAGGCTTTGTTCAGCCTGGCCTTGAACACTGCCACTTCTTTGGGCAACTTTTTCCAGTGCCTCACCACCCTCGCAGTAACTAGCTTTTTAAAGTAGCAGGAGTATTTCTAAATATCAAGTTGAATAGGTTTATATGCCAGAAAATTTATTTCTGCCATCTTAAAAGCTGAAACAATAGAAAGTTTGAGGTTGTAAAGCTTTTGATTCTTATCTGGTATCATGCATGTTCATACTTCTTGATGCACCTTGTAGATACATCGAAGAAGTGTACACATAATATGGAACTGAAATTGTTAGCAGGGAATAATTTTCTTCTAATATAAAAAAACAGAACTGAAATGTAAACCACAATCTAGTGTCTGAATTTTTAACTCAGTACTGGTTTGCTCATTAATAAACAAACCTGCTAGACCAAACTCTTGAAGTTTGCCTCTTGAGCGCAACAGCCAACAGTAAATAGTAAGAAGGGGCCAAGAAGTTAGGGGTTCTGTAACAACCTCATAAAATCATTCTGTTCCAGGCATCAAAACATACCCCAGAACCTCCAATTAGGGAAAGAAAAAAAATCCAAACCAAAACAAAAACTGACTTCTTTATACTTGTGTCTTTGATGTTATTTCCTAAACAAACAAGCATCGTCACTTACTAACCATGCATGTCTTTTGTACAATGACTCCCAGCTTATGGATACGAAACCAGTGTCTCCTCTATGAATAAAAAAAAAAAACCTGTGGCTGGAAGGGATGCAAAGACAACCATTACACCTGGAGCTGGAAGACAGAGCAAGTTGTAGCTATGTCCCTTCCAAAATGCCTTTGTCAAGCCCTGGCCATTTAGGAACATTAGCAACAGAGGTCCTACAGCTCTTCAACCAGCTGCTTCCAGTAGCAGTGAGGTGACCTTCCCTGGCAGTTGGAAAGGATTTTTTCCCCACAGTCTACCCTAAAGATTTCTTGGTCCAGCAAAGCCCTTACTTCCTGTTCTACCACCACTGAAAAGGAGAAAAGACAGTCCATTTTGTAATCACAGTAGGGTGTAGGCATTCTCCTGTACAGCTTTTTCTTCGCCAGCCCCAGTTCAAATTTTTGACAAAATTTGGCCAGTCACGATTTTTAACTCCAGTTTCTTCCTAAGCCTTGGTAAAATAATAAAAGCTGAAAAGGTAAGAGCCAGGGGTCTCTCAGAAAAATGGATTTCTTCACTGTGCAAAGAATGAATGAAGAAGTCTGGTCCGAGGTTCAGCTGGCGGCTGCCCGTGGAGCAGTGTCAATGCCCTGTGTCAGGGCAACCCCAGCAGCACATGCACGGGGTGCATTCACCTGCAGGGAATGCTCGTCTGCCTAGGGTTGCCTGAACCAGGACTGCATTTGCAGAAGGTGGATGAAGTGAAGCTGCTGGACCCACAGCTCTGATAGCGGGCAGCTGCCTGCGGCACATGGCACAGGCAGGGATCTGAGCCCACCCAGTACCCAAAGGATTAGAGTCTAATTCACACTTTCTGGCCAATTAGGAACAGACAATTAGGAAGTTTTGGTATTCATTTTTACTAGGTGCCAACTGCTTTTTTACACCTATTTCAAAATAATAGCCTACTTCCATAGGCCATCCAAAAATTTAAAATCCAAAGAATGCGGAAAGCCAAAAGGCAGGCTGCAAACCATTCATGTTTTAATGAAATATATCATGCTCCTTCATAAATTCCGCTGATAAATCTTACAGTCGGTAATATGCCTGGCTTAACAAATTTAGCACTGCAACTATGCTATCTTTATAAACTTTCTTTGGAAAGTTTTTGCTGCTAATCTACCAAACCTACATGAATATCATTTGTAAACAGACACAAAAAGAAAGTTCTTGAGTTTACAAAAACTATTTTGGCTTGCTAACTAAAATTATATTAGCATTCTGTATGGTCATTTATAACTAGTTAGAGAACAGACAGCTGACAATCTTATGGTAAAGCTAAAAAATTGGGAACTATTAACAGAAAGCAAATTAAAGGCAGTTTTAGTCCTCTCTATTCTAGACTCATAAAATGCAACTTTTACTATGGCAGTTACTTACGTATTTAGAAGAATAATGCAGTTTATGTATCAGAGAGTATAAATATAAATATAACTGCAGACAGGAAGTTGTACAACAAGAAAAAAACCTAATTTAAATTGAAGCCAGAAGTATGGAGATGTGCCATTCTTCTCTTTTCCAGTAAGGGATTATTTTGCATGTGTGGATATCAGCAGGGGAACTTGGCCTCTCCGTGGGTGTAGGGTCTGCCCCATTTTGTCATTTTTAGGCCTCATGCCATAGGAAGTGAGCTATTTCATTATTTATGCCACACGCTTTTGATACTGATTAGTGATTCAGAGTTTTCTTTCACTGAAAACAAAATTTTATCATTTCTCCTTTTCCAGTATATACACAAACAGCTTTCCATTGTTTTGTGTTGCTGTGGGAAATGGGATAATTTAATATTTCAGCTATAGGAGGAGAGAAACAAGAAATGAAATATTGCAAAGCTATCAAAAATGGAAGGGGACTGAAACTTACTTTGATTTCTTGAGTAGGTTTCAAATGAATGTTGGCCTCTTTAAGGCCAACATTTTTTCCTTATTTCTGTGAAGGAGGAGCACTATTAGTAGTTAATGTAATGACACAGCTCCTGGTTTCGTGGTATGTTCCAAATGAGTATAATGACCAGAGGTTTAATTCCGTCCTTACCAAGAAAGGAGCCAAGATAATAGCACTGCTACCCAAACCCCAGAGAAAGATTGCTGCTTAAAAGGAGACTGAACTTGCATTCCTGTGGGGGAAAAGAATGAAGTTTTAAATACCTTTGTCACAGAAATAGTGCTTCTTTCAGAGTAAGGCCAAGGGAACTTTTTGAGTCTGCAGGAGGGAAGGGAATGCCAGCAGCAGTGACAGCCACTGCATAAATCCCGTCATCCACCATTCCAGAAGAGTCAAATTCAGTTTCCTTTCCAGCCATCTCAGGCTTTGTATCTAATTGTCCTTTCAGAAAAACAACATAGTATTTTCTTTAAAAGATATGTGAACGGAGGATAAATTGAAGCATTAATTATGAATGTTCTGATTGTCTGGTTATTGGTTTAAAATATTTCCTGATGAAGTATAAAGACATTTTGTGCCTCTGTAGCACGAGTACAAAATTCATTGTTTTGAATGACTTAGATGTTGGAGGATTGTCTGAGCAGCTGTAATTTGAAGACCATATGAGAAAACACTCTCTAAGGAGTAACATGATATCTTTAGGCAAAACGATTGTTTCAAACGAAACTTTCAGCTGATTCCTGCACATATTAGTAGTCAGATCTCAAGCTAGTCAATGGACACAAATGGAGAAACTCCAGTAAAAACAGCAGCATAGGCACAGTTCTTTGTAAACCAAATATTATCCAAAACCAAAGGAAAAATGTACTGGTCTCACTACTTACACAGCATTTCATCTCTTAAAAAACCTAAATAGTACTGTGGTTCAGATGCTGCACTATTATCAGACAGCTGGGTTTGCAGAGTTTTTTAAAGACAAAGAGGGAGGTGTCCTATTCTGTTTTAGGAACTCCCTCTCATTTACTGTTTGCTTATATACAGCTGCTGAACTGCAAATTCTCCAAAGAAAGGAGGTTTTTAATGAAAACTACTGAAAAATAAAAGTAAAGCTAACATACCAAAAGCAAAGAAGAAAAAAACCCAACACTTTAGAAATGTATCAAGGCAGAAACCTGTAACTATGGAATTCCTATTTTCATGGTCTTAAACTAGTAAAATTTATTCTTCTGAAGCCTAAATCTGGACTCACTATATTAAAACCCCTTGGTCTAAGTAAGAAGGGACATTTGTGTCAGAAGGGAGCAAATCACTGACACAGAAGCAGATTGAGGAGAAGGCAGAGGACAAAGAAAGTCGCAGCCATGTGGCAGAGTGCCATTCTGCAAAGGTGTGCAGAAATGAGGAGAGCTGCCAGTGAGAAGTGTGTCCTCTAAATGCACCAGAAGTTGCCTTTGTTGCCTCTGTTGCATTAAGCTAAGCCTCACCGTCTCATATTCAAAAAATTATACCGAATTTGGATAGTTGTTAGATATTTACAAGAATTTACAAGGTCTTAAGCTCTTATTGCTACCAGCTGACTTCACAAAAGTTGTGAGTGGTATCTGATTAAGTGAGGAGAAGTTTCAAATTAGGCAAAAATATCTAATACAGCATAATATAATAATAATATATAATCATAGGATCATAGAATAGTTAGGGTTGGGAAGGACCTTAAGATCATCTAGTTCCAACCCCCCTGCCATAAGCAGGGACACCTCACACGAAAGCATGCCACACAAGACTTCATCCAACATGGCCTTGAACACTGCCAGGGATGGAGCACTCACAGCTTACTTGGGCAACCCATTCCAGCATCTCACCACCCTTACAGGAGAGAATTTCTTCCTTACATCTGACCTAAACCTCTCCTGTTTAAGTTTGAACCTGTTACTCCTTGTCCTGTCACTACAGTCCCTAATGAAGAGTCCTTCCCCAGCATCCTTATAGGCCCCCTTCAGATATTGGAAGGCTGCTCTGAGGTCTCCATGCAGCCTTCTCTTCTCCAGACTGAACAGTCCCAACTTTCTCAGCCTGTCTTCGTAATAATATAACAATAATAATAATAATAATAATAATAATGATAATAATAAAGCATAAATAATCTTCTCTGAAAAATGCAGTTTTTACCTCTCCTGCCTCATTTCTCCAGTAGCATAGCAGGAATCATATCTACTGTGCCTTTTCACACATACCAGTACAAAAACAATTACCAGAGGTGTGCTTGGAAAACATTTGTTATGTGAAGAATGTTGCATTTAAGTGTCAGAGATATTTATTCTGCCTTTAAAATCCCATTAAAATGCTTTCAAACAATGGTGCTTGGGAGTGTACAACAACTGGGGAAAGCGGAGGAGAGAAAACGAGTTAAACATTCATAAATAGGCAGACAATCACACATTCATCATTGATTTACTTCTTGTATTTTTAATTTACTGCCTAGTGTACCACCAAGTACCATTTCCTGTCAGCTAGAAGTGCCATTCTCGCTGAATGGATTAATGGAGCAGGGTATTTGTTTGCCCAGAAGTATTCAGTCTGCTTGCAGTTACTCAACCTCTTCAACTACTTTCTTAACATATTCAACCAAAACCGGTTCTCTAAAATCACTAACTTAAGCTTCAAATATTGTTTTAAAATGCCAAAGTCTGAAAAATTGTACAGTCTATTTGTACTGGCTTTATCAGAAGGGTAATTTTGAAATTTATTTTCAATTATCCAAAAATGAACTTTTCTGTATGGATTAAATGAAGCAAATATGAGGACATTATTCTTTAATTAATAAAATACATAAACTCTTCTTTTATTTTTTTAATGCCTCTTGTCAAAGAGTTTTGCTAGTCATAAAGCTAGTAAGCACACACATTTTCACAGTTTTGGGCAAAGCTACCTGATGGCACATAGTATACAAACTTCTATGTAAATTGCATAATTTCTGCAATAATTCTTCCATAGAATCATAGAATAGTTAGGGTTGGAAAGGACCTTAAGATCATCTAGTTCCAACACCCCTGCCATAAGCAGGCACACCTCACACCAAACCATGCCACCCATGGCTCTGTCCCCAACCTGGCCTTGAACACTGCCAGGGATAGAGCACTCACAACTTCCTTGGGCAACCCATTCCAGTGCCTCACCACCCTCACAGGAAAGAACTTCCTCCTTATATCCAATCTAAACTTGCCCTGTTTAAGTTTGAACCCACTACCCCTTGTCCTGTCACTACAGTCCCTAACGAAGAGTCCCTCCACAGCGTCCTTGTAAGGCCCCTTCAGATACTGGAAGACTGCTATGAGGTCTCCACACAGCCTTCTCCTCCCCAGGCTGAACAGCCCCAACTCTCTCAGCCTGTCTTCCCCAGTCCCCTGATCATCCTCATGGCCCTCGTCTGGACTTGTTCCAACAGTTCCATGTCCTTTTTATGTGAGGACACCAGATCTACACACAGTGCTCCAAACTAAACTCCATCCTAAACTGATTATTACAATTTGTGTTATTTCTGAGTAACATCGTTACCATGGTTTCTTTTGTATTCCCTTGTGTCGCTGTGTGACTACATAGCCACAGGTATCTGGGAACACTGCTTACAACATTGAATGACATTGAAATAATTACATTTTAAAGAGCACTTCAAACTGTCTTTGCAAGCAGTAGGGTAGAGGAAAAAATGCCAAGCCAAAAGCCTTCTCAAGTCTTTCTAAACTATATGCAGAAATAAAATTTTTGTAAAAATATCTGACATAGGAATTCCAATAAATGAGTTTGCCAAAGAATCCTTCTTATAAAAATTAAATATTTAAGCCGCTTAGTTCAGATAGAAAAAATTACTAGACATACAGAATTCTAATTATTCCATTAGCACAGCTTATAGCATGCATCTTAAATAACAGTAGCACTCACCAAGATCTCAGACCTGTCAGAGCTTCCCCAACCCACTATAAATGGCTTACTTAAAAGCAAGAGTAGTTCCAACTCAGGCTTTCTGATTGGGCAAAGCATTAACCAGTGTTCCAGAAATCAGGGTAGGTAATCTTGAATCCCATCAAACTGTGAAGCATAAATCTAAGTCTTCCACTTCACGGTTGCCAAAAAAATAACCCCACAACTCCCCACAGATAAAACTACAAGAAGAAAAGGCCTAACTTCTCCTGACTTCTTGTTGGACTCAACAATATTTCTGGTTTGCCAGAGCATACCTATCAGGTAGGGTTTCCCAGAGTCACTGTAAGACCTTTTTCTAATTGGCAATAGTGTTTTGGCATGAGCTAAAATTTGAGAAGTCACTTCAGCCAAGCATGTTTCTCCACAGACGAAGCACATTCTGCAGTACCTAAGCAACTTCTGTATGTTGCTTGGTGGAATTTTTTTTGTCTCTACAGACAGACAGGGTGCTGGCCATGACAGTAAAACCAGTGTGAATGTTCCCTGAACTGCCTTCTCTGCACCCCCAAAAACACTGATGTAATCAGAGTGAAGAAGAGCTATTTGTGGTAGTTTCAGTGCGCTGTTCGACAGCCTAACACTATGACCTGTTGTAACTTCACAACTGAGGAGAGAGTAAAAAGAACTAATGACCAAAGGCAGTACACAAGGGGTGGAAACTTCCTGTGTTGGTTTTGCAGCTGTAGCCACCATCTCATGAAGATACAGTCTTGTTCCCTTAGTACACTTTGCTCTTAATGTTATCCATTTCTGTTCAAATTTCTCAAATTGCAGACCCCATATGCCCTACGAAGATTTTTGGCATAGAGCCTCTCTTTTTTGTGCTCTCTACACACTGTCACTGCTAATTAAAAGAAGAAGATAACCCTCTTTTCCCAAAGCAAAGCCAAGAATGTATCCTACAGCTGCTGATATTCCAGTTGACTCACAAAAGCATACATGCCACTTAGTTTAGCCCATGTTCTTTGCATTAATGCACATAACATCTGTCATTCAAACCTCAGATTTTGTTTTCAGAAATCTCTGTAATTCTCATCTGTCATATCCATATGTATGAATACCAAATTTCTCAGCCACAGCTGCATATTATTTTAAACTGTTTTCTCATTAGGTTTTAGGTGTTAAAAACAATTTTACACCCTGAAAGTGGACATGTTTCTACAGGAAAAATTATTTTAAGTAAGGATATGTGAGATTTGAGAGATATTATGTTTATTTACCAGGTGATGGTTGGAGTATGTAACTAAAACTAATTATACGGATTACATTACCTTCAGGTTTACCATGCTTGAAGCAAAAGAATTTGGCCATACATGCAATATAGGGACAATCTGATCACCTCCAGTTCTCTCTGCTACGGGGCAATAGTGGTTTTAGTTGACCTAGGCAATTTTTGTTTTCAACATCAAATGCCTTGAAGTAATTAACATTTAGTGTCTTGGTTGTTGACAGCTGCAGATCAATTAAAGTTTTGCCATAATTAGATACAATTTTAGTGCATCCACTGTTCCCACTGTATGCTTAGCAACTTTTGTGAAGTGCATACAAAAAAGTATACAACACATGGTACTTGCAAGTATTGCGTTGCCAATGTCACATTAAACACTCAACTTGTAAGCAGCTCCTAGTCCAGAAGTGGAACACTTTTACAGTGTTCTGCATCTTTCCCAGGTCTGGGTGAAGACCATAAAATGCCAGAGGTCTCTGAAAGTCCCTACTTCTCTGAAAATGACAGGGCAGGGCAGGGCAGTGCTGCAGACACTCACAGCAGAGCAGGCTTGAGGTTTTTCTGATTTCTAAGATGCATAAAAGCATCACTCTTTCAAACATTCTCCACCTGTGCTGAGCTGGGAGTCTGGCCTTTATTTGGAAAACAAAAGTGCCGTTTGTGGGGTCCAGTAGAATGCATGAAACTCTCCATTTTCTCTGTTTCATTTCCTAGTTTTAATCTCAAATATGCTAACTGCATTGAATAAAAGTGATACTATTAAATATATCAGGCACTATAATTGTATGGTATTTCAGCAGTGCAGCGTTATAGTGCTTTTCTCATGTAACTTGGCAACAGCAGCACTGTGTGAGAGGGGTTTCAGCCAGTGAGCCCTAAAAATCCCAACAGCATTGCCTGGATCTTTTGGTTAACATATCCCTCCCTTGAAAAATGAGAAAATTCTGTTCTGTAGAAGTGAAGTCATCACCAAACCGAGGTTTCCATGGTTAAAAAATATTTACAGTTCATTTGCCTATATTCAAATGTACTACTTCTTCCCAACCAGTAAGAGATTCTGAACCAAATGATAGCTTTCGGTACTAACTCCCAAAACCTGCAACAACAAATTTATTAAGAAAAGGGAAACAGTGGAAAGTGAATTTCCATATTAAGAAATACGCTCAGAAAATTATATTTTCTATAATTTCATCACACCTGACTGCATTAGCCAAACAGTTCAAGGGGTCTCTAGGACTAAAAATAAAGATTGATTTCTTGTCCATTGACTCCTTGTTTCTTTATGTGTTAGCAATGGACTATAAATCATCATCAACCTGGAAGGCAGCCCTGGAAGAATCACAGCCGCAGCTTACTACGAAAATCATATACTCTAGAAAGGAAGGACAGATAAACTCTTTAATGGGTTTTACACTACAAATGTGACCCCTGGAGTGGCAGAAAAACTCAGGCTGCAGGTAGTGTCAGGGAGAGGAGCAATACTTTGGAGGAAAACACAAAGTAGAAGATAAGGATAAAGGAGACATTGAAAGGAACAAGGGATAAAGAAACAGGGTAAAGGGAAAAAGCAGTAGGAGAGACAGCTTAAATGGAGGAAAGTCCATAGTATCTACATGTCCAAATCTGCATAGAAATTTCTCCAAATGCTTGAAGAACCCTCCTTAGGCTACATCTGGAGCTGACCTTGTAGCTGAAATTTCTTACTGCATCTTCCCTTTGAATTTCACCCTGGAGGATGGGTAGGAAAGGAGAAAGATTATCTGAATTTTAATTTTCCCAAAAGTCTCTTGTATAGTTCTGGGATTAGAGTGATACTTAGCAAAGCAAAAGTTACAGCTGAGGCCCATCATATCCCTTCTTCAGGACAGATGCCCATGCCATCTGGTAGAAATGCCGTTTCTACCTCACACACATTCTCTCTCACCACACAGTTACTAACAAGGACTGTTTATTGCACTGTTGTAACATATTCCCTCCATTGCATTTTTCTCTTCCCACCCATCACTTATTCATAACAGATGACATCGTTGCTGGACAAGTATATGGTGAAAGTATATTCAGCCTGTGTAAAAACTCTAAAGCATGTGCAGAAAATCCATTGACAGTCTTCATATTTATTAGCCTAAGCTTGTAAAAGCCCTCCCCCTCTGCCTTTTATTGTTTCCTTTTGCTTTCCTTCCAAATAACACAGTCTACAGAGATGTAACCCAAATATTTAGGACCCCGATCTCCCAAATACAATCCATGCCTGTTCATTTTCTTTATGGAAAGTCAGGCTATTATTAGACATGAAATAACTGTGGCTAATAAATCTGCTCACAAGGACTGAGTAATCTCATTACATGTGGGAAATGGCGGTTTATTCATCAACATATGGAGTGCTTTAGAAATGTTGGAATAGCCAAACTAATGTGCAGAGGCAAGGAAATTCAGCTTGAAGAAAGGAAGGAACCTCCAGTGATGTTTTACATATGTAGCAACTCATATGAGAAAGAAAAATAATTTATCTTATGTCTACCCTGGAAAAAAGGCTAATGTAAAAGTAAAGAACTTCAGGGTGCAATGCCTGCATAAATGTTTTCCATTACTATACTATGTTCATTTGAATGTTCTTCATAGAGATGAGAACATATGTTATATGTGGTAGAAAGGAGGTATAAGTGTAATTTGGAAGTGCATTTTCAGTCTGCTTGGAAAAGTCAACAGACCTCTTTTTTGGCATTTCAGACCTCATGGTGAAGTGTCAGTCTGGTGTTATATGAAATGCAAGATTTACTTCCAGAAATGGGATAACTTTTGAGCTAATTGTGTTTTTGCTGGTTTAATTCAGTTTGGGAGAAAACGAAAGTTCTGTAATTTTCCAGAGACAGAATCAATCATAAGAGTTCATTTCTTTCTTTCATGATTCAATACAATGCCTATAATGACAGCTGCATCCACAGGAACAGAAGCTGCAATATCAGTCCAAAAAAACTTGTAACTGTTGACACCCAGCATGCTTTCAAGAACCTTGATTGCCAAACTAGAATGTTAAATTATCACATTTTTTCTCTTTTCATCTGTAAAATGTGTGTGTAATTTTTAAATTCACATAATGAAATATGAGCAAAAATCAGGCTGTAGCTTTCTTTTGTGTATTTTTTTTTCATGACTGGCTGTGGGTTGGTGTTTGTTTTGGGGGCTCAGAGGTCATGTTCCTTCATCAGCTGTGTATGAATCGAAATGTTTAACTTTTTCATTGGAAAATAAAGCACTATGAACATCTCTCTTGGAGCTAAATTAAATGTCAGCTTTTATACCTGTCAGCCCACATCTTTCATACACTAATCACAAAGATGTTCTGGACAGCTGCCAGCAAATATGTTTATAAGCTGTGAATATCTTTCTGGAAGAAGATGTTCAAATGGAAGAAGCTGCTGAGCTCCTATCCAGAATAAGACAACTGCCACCCTCAAGGCCAGAGATCCAGATGTGTGCAAAGTCTCAGCAGAGGTTGTGCAATGTGGGTAAAGCTGTCTCTACAAACAGATGAGTGTACAGAACTGGGTGGTTTTTTGGTAGAAATGGGCTGCTTTTTCAGAAACAAATAGAAATTAAATTTTGGAAACAGTAAGAGAAACAAGTGTAGCCCTGAGAATGTGCTAAAAAGGAAAGACTGAAGACTTGGAAAATTTGAGCAAGGAAATAGTCTCCATTTACCTTTCCAAGGAAATGGAACTTGGTATTTACTGTAAATAGACTAGATTGTGTCAAATAAATTTCTGTCTCATGAAATCATGTTCTCTTTACTGGGGGAAAAAAACCGACCCAAAGTTATGCAAAGCCCTGAATGTTGGCTAACTGCTCAGATTCCTTAGGTAACAAATGTTTTTACAGAAACTAGTAATCATAAAAAATAGTAATGAAACAATGCTCTCTGAATTTGTACATAACATTTCTTACACAGCCAGAATAAGGAAAGAAATAGAATATCAAAGGCCAAATGAAATTTAAGAACAATCATCAAAGAAGCTCAAGAGTGCATACAACTGAATTCTAACACAGGGAAGGAACAGAAACTCTTGTCAGGAGGGAAAGGAAATTGCCTATATTTCCACAGATCCTCAGAATGGTTGAGGTTGACAGGGAACTATGGAGATCATCTAAGCCACCTCCACAAAGAGCAGGCTGTTCAGTGCTCTGTCCAGTCAGGTTTTGAATAACTCCAAGGATGGAGGTACTACAACCTCACTTGAACAATTCTATAGGCAACCTCTGTCTTAGCAATAGAGACAGACTGAATGAAACAGAGAGGTGTCAAAACGAATACTGAAAAGGATCTGTGACCCAGGGCTAAAAAAAAAAAAAAATACAATTAAAGATGTAGGGAAAATGTTTAAAGTATTCATGCAAGGAGCTCAAAAGAGAAAAAATCAGAAAAAGGGTCATTTGGTGGACTTACAAAATAAGTATATAATTAAGGATAGTGAATATGCTGCAAAATCAGTTTAATTTCATGAAGTTTCAGTGTAAATATGAAACATTAGTTCCTCTGTAGCAAATGGCAAAATTCTCAGTTGCTTCCAGCATGGAAAGCTATTACCCTAATGTTTGAGAAAAAATATACATACAATGGAAAAATAGTGTAGCAGTGGTAAGGCAAGTATTAAAGAAAAATAATGGCTAGGGAATGGACTTCATGCATTAAAAGCATTTCAGCCAGTTGAGATCAGATTAAGAATGGACCAAAGCAATATTTTAACAGCTTCCCACTATGCAAAGTATCAGGAACACTTTAAAACAAGGAAGTAGACAAGACAATGTCACCACTATGGCTGTTCTGAAACTTGCCAAAAAGAAGTTCCAGAGGAAATAAAAAAAAAATGAGTAACTCCAGGGACAAAAGAAAACCCTCTAAGTTGCATCTCAAGACGTAGACTAGCTGATTGAGCTGATACAGCAGTGAGGCTGCTTACAGCACCCTAATCAGTTCATTTTATCCATGCTATTTTCTACCCCATATTAGGAGAAGGCAGAGCTCAAGCACAGGGGAGAGACGCATGGTAAACTCTGTAAAAGTGTGGGTAGCTTGCGTTAAGCCACAGTAAAATGAGTTTGAAATTGAAAATGCTCATTAATGTTATTGCAGAAAAAAGTTCTTATCATAGCCAATCTCTGAGACACCAGTGTGTGGCCTACCAGGTGTTTATGAGGGGTAGTCATTGTGGTAAGGTATCAAAATACTCATGAAGGGCTCAGCTGTGCTCAGTTGTGCTAAAGGTAAATGGAAACCTTAGTATATTCCAGGTGTTACTCTATTCTCCTTCAATGGTCCATCCTATTATTCTTATGACTCACAATGATGAGTATTGTCAAAATCATTACACTACTAGCAAATCCTCCTTTCCCCTTCACTGCACATATTAGCAGGGAAGAGAACATTGACCTGAGTGACCGAATTGTTTAATGCCATGGGAGCACAGTTAATAATAAATCAAATACAGAATGCCATTGAAAAAAAGCTGGATGAAACCAAACATCTGAACTACCTTAAAGGCCTTGATGATAAATGTATTGCTGCTGAGACACTAACTCTATTTCTAAATATGAAACTGACACTAAAGGCAAGAGGAAATCCAAAACCAGATCCACATTTAAATGTTTAAAGTGTCATAACTTTTGCACGTGAGCATTGAACTAACACCCACATTGCCTTTGAATCCAATAGATGGTGAAATGTTCAAGCCTTAAATGAGAGATTGCTGTTTATTCATAATAAGCTGAATTTGCTGTGAAGCTGAATTTGGAAAGACCACCCAAAAAAACACATATGTCCATAAGTGCCTTGTAGAAACTGCACATTTCATTGTGGTGTGCTACTGATAAAATTTAAATTTCTTCTTGTTAACTTTTAAAATAAAAGCTATCATTCACCTTCTCAAGGATATGACTGTAAAATGGATGATACCACAAAAGAGCAAGGAAATTGCATGGGAGATTCAGGGTTCACAGACATAATTTTTAAAACTAAACACTAGTTGAAATTCTTATTTTCATTCATGCCATCCTTTCACTCTTCTCTATCTGACACTGCAGTGAGTGCACAGCTCTGCTATAAGATGTCTTGAGCACAAATTCAACAGGGGAGGGGGTTATTTTGTATAATTTATTTTCAATTCCTTTCTTTGGGATGGATCAGATCAATAATCCTAACCAGTCTTTGACAAGCTAAAGAAATTATAAAACCTTTTACCCTTCCTTAAATCTGAAGCACTGGGTCTTTTTTACATCTACAGAAGCTTCACAGGTTTGAACATAGCTAAAGGTAGTTTGTGAGAACAAGCTGTGCTGAGGCCCAGACTCAAGCCCACTGAACACAAGAACAATTAAAAAATAAATAAATAAATCATAATCCACATACTGTATGAACAATTTCCATTGGTGAAAAACTCCCACAAAAAAAAAAAGGCAGGGCCTCTTCCACAAACAATTTCTTAAAACTTTTCCTTTGCAACAGAGTAGAAAGCAAAGCTATTTCAGAAATTTGGAATACTGAAGCAGTACAGAGTGAAGAGGGATATGACGGCAATAACAAATACAAACTCTCTTGTTTACGAGACAGAAAATATGCTAAATATAAACATCTGGGAAGTCCTGGTGCTTACCACTCAATGCTTAAGCCAGTGTACACAATAAATAAATAAATATTGCTACACTTTGCCAAGCTGACGGGTAAAATGTTCTCACAGTGTTTCCAGTACTTTATGCCTATGGCTTGTTCATAGACCACAAGTAAAACTTTTCCATGAGCATTTTGGAATTTCCACTTCTGTGTGAGATTAGGAAATACAGAGCCACCATCAGTACAGGAAGAAGGAGTTTTGGGAAACTTCTACAAAACTTCTGCACCAAAAAATTGTTTGAGTCTTTGAGTCATTTTGTTTTCATACAGTGTGTGTCATCTATAGCACTCCATAACTTATGGTGACAACACAACCACAGAACCATCCATAGCAGGGCAATCCTGAGGACTTCCACCTGGATGGGAACTAAAACTTCAAGAAAAGAAAATGTCCAAGACTGTTCCACAGAGGGCCCACAGAATCTCAGAAAGTGAAGAAATGGTGGAATGATCAAAGTGGGAGCAGAGGGTAACACATGAGAAGGACAGGACACCTACAGTGGCACAGTAGACACAGGTTTGTTTCCTCTGGCATCAGAGCTACTGGTAGGAGCTTTAGTTAGACTTCTTGGATGGCAAAGTCAGGGAGAAAATGGTCTTTCTCCTCCTGAAGAGCTTGCTTTTCCCTATCTGACTGGCTATGTTCAGCTTCTGCAGTGCATGGTGGGTGGCAGGGGAAGCATGGTCCATTCAGGCTCCACAGGACTGTAGGACAACAGCATCCTACTTCTTGGCACACCTATAGTGAGCTTTGCCTAAAACCACATACCTTGGGCAGCTGGGCTGCTGTGCGGCATGGCACTCTGATGACCATCTTGGCTGCTTTGGGTACCACCCTTTCAGTACTTAATTTCTGCTTAGTAGAGTGACACCTTTACAAACATACTTCTTGCATCCCTGGCAGGTTTCAGGGTCTTCAGGCAACATCATGGAAGCAGGTGGCTGGAAGGTGCCTCAGGAGGTCAGACGTTCAGCCTATCCCCATATTTGGGGCAGCTTCAAGAGTATCTATGCCATATAGACATATGTGCATTTGAAAGAACATACATTAGATAATTAAAGGGATTCTGCAATTTTTCTAAGTAACTATACCAGTGTTCAGATAATCTGTGATCTAAATCTGTCTTGCTGCAAAATAAACCAGTTTCTGCAGGTTCTAGTCCCCATGGTACCAGAATACAATCAGTCACTGTCCTCTGTGTGTGCCTTGGCATATCTGTTATCATTTGCCTTTTCAACTCCTCATTTCCAGACTAAACAGACCCAGCTTTCTCAGCTTTTCCACATCAGTCTTATTTTCCAAATGTCTGTTTAGTAGGAAAGCACAGGCCAGCTTACAGGCTTAACTTTGAAACGGAGGATTAAGCTTCTATTATCTATATACTACAAATAACAAGGTAATATATATTGCAAGATAACTGACAGGATATTTCAGAAGGGGATTTCATAGCTTGATAGCACCTAAAAGGTTCTTATGCATAAAGGGCTATAGTGCTCTGGATAGTCTCAGACTGATAGATGGTGAACACACAGGGGAACTCTGGAAATACCATGTTTGCTATGTTGAAAAATAATCTCTCCTCCCAGATTCCTGTCTCTCTCTAAACTCTGCAGACAATTTCAGTTGCACAGAGTAAAGGAAACCTACATCTGGAAGCAGAAAACTGAAAAGCAGTAGGATCTCAGGCTTTTCCTCAACCTTGTCTGATGTTTCACATGTTACAGCAAGTGTCTTGCTCAGCATTTGCAAAGGTCACTCCACACTTCATGGCACCATTGCACTTCCTGCTTCACAGAGGGTGGGGTTTGTTATTGATGATGCAATAATGTCAGCAATTGTCTGTACTGACAGTGTAGAACTTTTACAGCCTCATAGTCCTTATCAGTATGTGTCATTTTTCCCATGTGAGACCTCCTTTCACCGATTTTTTTGACTTGGTCTAGAAACCAAGTGCAGCAAACGGCATGCGTGTCCATTGTCAAGAGCAGACAGAAGCCCTTGCATGAAGCTGTTGGTGTAAAACTGCAGATGCAGTGCTGCTCACAGCCAAGCCTGCTGTGTGAGTTTTGAAAGTGGCTGCTCACAATAAGATTGTGTCGGTCCACAAGGCAGCCTGTGATGTCTACAGAAGATTGCCACGGATATCCCAAGTTTTTATAAGGTTGCCAGAGAGCTTCCTCCAGCATGAGTGGACCCTCACAACAGATAGGAGCTGCTGTGTGTAGCCAAGTGGGGAGCCACAGCTGGCTCTCTTGTCTACTCCCTGCACTGCGGGTTGCCTCCACTGACAGCTACCATCAGTGCCACCGTGACAGCAACATGAGAGAGTGCCCATTGGTCCCAGATCTGCTGGGGGGG